>CAUDMG010000169.1:360000-362500 GCA_958450375.1 Homarus gammarus
CACTCCCCCTTGTTTCCCTCACTCCCTCCCTCGTTTCCTCACTCCCTCCCTTGTTTCCCTCACTCCCTCCCTCGTTTCCTCACTCCCTCCCTCGTTTCCTCACTCCCCCTTGTTTCCTTCACTCCCTCCCTCGTTTCCTCACTCCCCCCTTGTTTCCCTCACTCCCTCCCTCGTTTCCTCACTCCCTCCCTTGTTTCCCTCACTCACTCACTCCCTCCCTTGTTTCCTCACTCCCTCCCTTGTTCCTTCACTCCCTCCCTCGTTTCCTCACTCCCCCCTTGTTTCCTCACTCCTCCCTTGTTCCTTCACTCCCTCCCTCGTTTCCTCACTCCTCCCTTGTTCCTTCACTCCCTCCCTCGTTTCCTCACTCCCTCCCTTGTTTCCCTCACTCCCTCCCTCGTTTCCTCACTCCCCCCTTGTTTCCTCACTCCCCCCTTGTTTCCTCACTCCCTCCCTTGTTTCCTCACTCCCTCCCTTGTTCCTTCACTCCCTCCCTCGTTTCCTCACTCCCCCCTTGTTTCCTCACTCCTCCCTTGTTCCTTCACTCCCTCCCTCGTTTCCTCACTCCTCCCTTGTTCCTTCACTCCCTCCCTCGTTTCCTCACTCCCCCCTTGTTTCCTCACTCCTCCCTTGTTCCTTCACTCCCTCCCTCGTTTCCTCACTCCTCCCTTGTTCCTTCACTCCCTCCCTCGTTTCCTCACTCCCCCCTTGTTTCCTCACTCCCTCCCTCGTTTCCTCACTCCCCCCTTGTTTCCCTCACTCCCTCCCTCGTTTCCTCACTCCCTCCCTCGTTTCCTCACTCCCCCCTTGTTTCCCTCACTCCCCCCTTGTTTCCTCACTCCTCCCTTGTTCCTTCACTCCCTCCCTCGTTTCCTCACTCCCCCCTTGTTTCCTCACTCCCTCCCTCGTTTCCTCACTCCCCCCTTGTTTCCCTCACTCCCTCCCTCGTTTCCTCACTCCCTCCCTCGTTTCCTCACTCCCCCCTTGTTTCCCTCACTCCCCCCTTGTTTCCTCACTCCCTCCCTTGTTTCCCTCACTCCCTCCCTCGTTTCCTCACTCCCCCCTTGTTTCCTTCACTCCCTCCCTTGTTTCCCTCACTCCCTCCCTCGTTTCCTCACTCCCTCCCTCGTTTCCTCACTCCCCCCTTGTTTCCCTCACTCCCCCCTTGTTTCCTCACTCCCTCCCTTGTTCCCTCATTCCCTCCCTTGTTTCCTCACTCCCCCCTTGTTTCCTTCACTCCCTCCCTCGTTTCCTCACTCCCCCCTTGTTTCCTCACTCCCCCCTTGTTTCCTCACTCCCCCCTTGTTTCCTCACTCCTCCCTTGTTTCCTTCACTCCCTCCCTCGTTTCCTCACTCCCCCCTTGTTTCCCTCACTCCCCCCTTGTTTCCTCACTCCCTCCCTTGTTCCCTCATTCCCTCCCTTGTTTCCTCACTCCCCCCTTGTTTCCTTCACTCCCCCCTTGTTTCCTCACTCCTCCCTTGTTTCCTTCACTCCCTCCCTCGTTTCCTCACTCCCCCCTTGTTTCCTCACTCCCCCCTTGTTTCCTTCACTCCCCCCTTGTTTCCTCACTCCTCCCTTGTTTCCTTCACTCCCTCCCTCGTTTCCCTCACTCCCTCCCTCGTTTCCCTCACTCCCTCCCTCCCCTTTTCCCCTCATTCCCTTCTCCCACCTCATCTTCTAACCTTCCTCCTCCCCCTCTCTCCTTCCTTCCCCTCTCCTCCTCCCCCCTCACCCCCCCTTCCCCCCTCCCCTATTAACTCTTTAACAATGGCAGGTAAGCCGGGGGGTGGGTCTGTTTATCTGTCTGTCTCTGTCTATCAATCTCTCTCTATCTGTCTGTGTCTGTCGTTGTCTCCGCCTGCCTCTGTATCTGTCAGTACTCTACTTCTGTCTGTCTGTCTGTCTGTCTGTCTGTCATTCTGTCTGTCTGTTTGTCTCTGTATCTGTCTGTACGCTACTTTTGTCTGTCTGTCCGTCTGTCCGTCCGTCTGTCCGTCTGTCTGTCTGTCCGTCTGTCTGTCTGTCTGTCTGTCCGTCCGTCTGTCCGTCTGTCTGTCCGTCCGTCTGTCTGTCTGTCTGTCTGTCCGTCCGTCTGTCCGTCTGTCTGTACTCTACCTCCATTATGTCAACAGTTTTTTTGGTTTTTCATCTTTTTTTTCATCATTTCACCTTCCTTCCGCCCGTCTCTCTCTCTCTCTCTCTCTCTCTCTCTCTCTCTCTCTCTCTCTCTCTCTCTCTCTCTCTCTCTCTCTCTCACTGTATCTAACTGACTCTCATAAGATTTAAGGGTGTCCATTCTTCACCTGATCCATTTCGTCCAGTGGCCAAATGGTCTGGTATAATTTTGTCCATGTAGTAAGTTTGGACATCTGTTTTCAAGGATAGTGTGTTTGTGTGTGTGTGTGTGTGAAACACCTGTGCACTCCGCCTAATGATGCAGGTATATGGTTGAAAGAGCTTGGACAGGTGTTTTTAATGACAGGTGAGATAGAAACACTT
>CAUDMG010000169.1:367500-395000 GCA_958450375.1 Homarus gammarus
TCTATAATAAGGGCACCAGAACTGAACCGCATAATCGAGGTGCCGCCTGACTAGCGCAAGATATAGTTAGGTTTGGTTAGGTTAGGTTAGGTTAGGTTAGGTTATAATGTATTTTAACCTAACCTAACCTAACCTATCAATAATTAACACATAAGAAAAATTCAATTCCAATTTTTTTAAGCTAGTGGCTAACTGGTTGTTAGTGAAAGTAGCACAACGTAATGTCACCGTGTGTGTGTGTGTGTGTGTTGAATTAATTGGTGTTTTTAATTTATGCTGTTGAAATGAGAGAGAGAGGGGGGGGGTGTTCAATCATTGCAATAGACTTTTTACAAACGTTTATAATACTCACATCCAACTCAACGCCAGCACGAGCGCTCAGCAGTGCCTGGCGTATGATGACACAATTACCACACTCATCACACACTTATAGTCACTTACAGCACATAATTGAAGTACTGCGACACACTTATAATACTTAAAACACACTTACGACACACTTATGACACTTACGACACACTTATGACACACTTACGACACACTTATGACACTTACGACACACTTATGACACACTTACGACACACTTATGACACTTACGACACCCTTACTATAGTTATGACACACTTACGGCACACTTACGACACACTTATGACACTTACGACACACTTATGACACACTTAGATTTTTAGATTTAGATTGACCCCGGGGGCGGGACTAGTTTATTGAGCACCCCCTTACATCCTGTGCAAGGTGAAGCCAAGAAGCGTTTACAGCGCCCAACAGGGAAGCACGGGGAGTTCATGCTTCCCTTTATCACTCATGCATTAAGGGCGTAAAAGCCTGAAGGGTCGTCTGGGTTTTGTCAGCAAGTTACATAAAGTGACAGAATGATGAGTGTATGGGGGGAAATTCCCGGTACAATTTATGTTTATAACACACTTACGACTCACTTACACTGTGACCTCTGACCTCTCGACAGTTTACTAAGGTCAACAGATGACCTTTGAGGGTACACATCTGCCAGTTAGCTTCCTGTCTGAAGTAACAGTCACTGACAGCTAGTGGTGCACTTTACTTTCAGGCACTCAAGTCTACTTTCATTTGACCACTTTAACGGTAAATACTTTGACGGTAAATACTTTGACGGTAAATACTTTGACGGTAAATACTTTGACGGTAAATACTTTAACGATAAATACTTTGACGGTAAATACTTTGACGGTAAATACTTTGACGGTAAATACTTTAACGATAAATACTTTGACGGTAAATACTTTGACGGTAAATACTTTGACGGTAAATACTTTGACGGTAAATACTTTGACGATAAATACTTTGACGGTAAATACTTTGACGATAAATACTTGACGTAAATACTTTGACGGTAAATACTTTGACGGTAAATACTTTGACGATGACCACTTTGACGATAAATACTTTGACGGTAAATACTTTGACGGTAAATACTTTGACGGTAAATACTTTGACGGTAAATACTTTGACGGTAAATACTTTGACGATGACCACTTTGACGATAAATACTTTGACGGTAAATACTTTGACGGTAAATACTTTGACGGTAAATACTTTGACGGTAAATACTTTGACGGTAAATACTTTGACGGTAAATACTTTAACGATAAATACTTTGACGGTAAATACTTTGACGGTAAATACTTTAACGATAAATACTTTGACGGTAAATACTTTGACGGTAAATACTTTGACGGTAAATACTTTGTACTTTGTTTAATTTTACTTTATAATGTGTACTTTGAATTCTTCCTTCAATTTTTTTTTATAATTTGGGTTTTTACTTTAATAACAAAGACAGTGGTGATGGTGGTGGTTGTAGGTGGTGGTGGTAGTAGGTGGTGGTGGTGGTAGGTGATAGTGGTGGTGGTGGTAGGTGGTAGTGGTGATGGTGGTGGTAGGTGGTAGTGGTGGTGGTAGTAGGTGGAAAATGGTAATAGTAATAGTAAGAGATGATGGTGGTGGTAGTTGGCTGTAGTTAAGATAGATTGTGGTAAGTGGAAGGTAATAGTGGTGGTAATGGTGGTAGGTGTTTGATGATAAATGGTGGTAGTTGGTAGGCAAGTAGTAGAGGTAGCAACCAACCAGTTTCTACCGCCCTACACTGGACAGGTACTGGTAAGGGAGTGTATGGAGGGGTAAGGGGGTGGTATGTGTGTGACCTGTACTAACACACACACACACACACACAGAGCGAGTGGTGCCATACGTAGCTCTCTCTCTCTCTCATATTCTTCCCTCCGACTCCCCCTCTCTCTCCCCCTCCCGCCCTCCTTCCCTCCTTCCCTCCCACCCTCTCTCCCCCCCTCCTTCCTCTCTCTCTCCCTTCCTCTCTCTCCCTCCCTCTTTCCCACCCTCCCGCCCTCCTTCCCTCCTTCCCTCCCTCCCCCCTCCCGCCCTCCTTCACTCCCTCCCTCTCTCCCACCCTCCCGCCCTCCTTCACTCCCTCCCTCTCTCCCCCCCTCCCGCCCTCCTTCCCTCCCTCCCTCTCTCCCGCCCTCCTTCCCTCCCTCCCTCCCTCTCTCCCCCCCTCCCGCCCTCCTTCCCTCCCTCCCTCTCTCCCCCCTCCCGCCCTCCTTCTCTCCCTCCCTCTCTCCTCCTCTCCCTCCCTCCCTCTCTCCCACCCTCCCGCCCTCCTTCCCTCCCTCCCCCCCTCCCTCTCTCCCGCCCTCCTTCCCTCCCTCCCTCCCCCCCTCCCACCCTCCCGCCCTCCTTCCCTCCCTCCCTCTCTCCCCCTCCCGCCCTCCTTCCCTCCCTCCCCTCCCCCCTCCCCCCTCCCTCCCTCCCCTCCTCCCCTCCCTCCCCCCCCTCCCCCTCCCTCCCGCCCCCCCTCCCCCCCCTCCCCCTCCCTCCGCCCTCCCCTCCCCCCTCCCTCCTCTCCCCTCCCTCCCCCTCTCCCCCCTCCCCCCTCCTCACTCCCCTCCCTCCTCCCCCCCTCCCCCCCTCCCTCCCCTCCTCCCCCTCCCCCCCCTCCCCCCTCCTCCTCCCCCTCCCTCTCTCCCCCCCTCCCCCCCCCTCTCCCTCCCCCCTCCCTCCCCCCTCCCCCCTCCTCCTCCCCCTCCCCCCCCCCCTCCCCCCCTCCCCCTCCCTCCTCCCCCCTCCCCCCTCCCTCTCTCCCTCCCCCTCTCCCCTCCCCTCCCTCCCTCCCTCCCCCCCTCCCCCCCTCCCCCCCCTCCTCCCTCCCCCCCCCCTCCCTCTCTCCCCCCCTCCTCCCCTCCCCCCTCCCCCCCTCCCCCCCCTCCCTCCCTCCCCCATCCCTCCCCTCCCCCCACCCCCACTCCTCCCTCCTCCCTCCCCCCCCCTCCCCCCCTCCCCCCTCCCTCCCCCCTCCCCCCTCCCCCCTCCTCCCTCCCCCCCTCTCTCCCCCCCTCCCCCCTCCTCTCTCCCCCCTCTCTCCCCCCTCCCGCCCTCCTTCCCTCCCTCCCTCCCGCTCTCCCCCCCTCCCGCCCTCCCTCCCCCCCTCCCTCTCTCCCCCCTCCCGCCCTCCCCCCCCCCCGCCCCCCCGCCCAGCCCTCCTTCCCTCCCTCCCTCTCTCCCCCCTCCCCTCCCCCTTCCCGCCCTCCCTCCCTCCCTCCCTCTCTCCCCCCCTCCCGCCCTCCCTCCCCCCCTCCCTCACTCCCCCCCCGCGCTCTCCCTCCCTCCCTCCCACCCTCCCGCCCTCCTTCCCTCCCTCCCCCCCTCCCTCTCTCCCGCCCTCCCTCCCCCCCTCCCTCTCTCCCCCCTCCCTCCCTCCCTCCCCCCTCCCGCCCTCCTTCCCTCCCTCCCTCTTTCCCCCCCTCCCGCCCTCCTTCCCTCCTTCAACTTAGTCGAGAAAGCGGAACACACTCGGCCGTTTTGAAAGCTGTGTCGAGTCGGGTTAGTGTTTGATGGTTGACCCTCTTGTTGCCTTCTTCTTCTTCTTCTTCTTCTTCTTCTTCTTCTTCTTTCACCTCTTCCTTTTTCTCTTCCTTCTTCCTCCTCATCTTCTCTTCACCCACACAGCTGCAGCAGTACCCACACACCTGCAGCAGTACCCACACACCTGCAGCAGTCCCCACACACCTGCAGCAGTCCCCACACACCTGCAGCAGTACCCACACACCTGCAGCAGTACCCACACACCTGCAGCAGTACCCACACACCTGCAGCAGTCCCCACACACCTGCAGCAGTACCCACACACCTGCAGCAGTACCTAACAGTAACACTGCTGGTAGGGAAACTGTGCCGCTTAGTTCAGTGACCCACAACAGGTGGGGGAGTACACCTCCCTACTGGTGGTGGTGGTGGTGGCGGTGGTGGTGGTGGTGACGGTGGTGGTGGTGGTGGTGGTGGTGACGGTGCTGGTGGTGGTGGTGGTGGTGGTGGTGGTGGCGGTGGTGGTGGTGGTGGTTTTAGGTTAAATTCCCTTAGGTTGAGTTAGTGTTAAATTAGAACACACACACACACACACACACACCTTAAAGCCTGCGTCTACTCAGGTTTGCTCAGCATTTGTCACCTATTAACCCGAAGCGCCTCCCTCACCTTTCCAACTCCGCCTACCTGAGTGACAGTGCGTCTCTCTCTCTCTCTCTCTCTCTCTCTCTCTCTCTCTCACACATTGACTTAGAGTTAACCTGATTCTGGACATGTTGTTGTTGTTGCTGTTGTTTTTTTTTTTTTTGTGTGTGTGTGTGTGTGTGTGAACCTGACTAGGTCACTATACGGTGTTTTATCAGGTCACCAGGTGTTTTATCAGGTCACCAGGTGTTTTATCAGGTCACCGGGTGTTTTATCAGGTCACCAGGTGTTTTATCAGGTCACCAGGTGTTTTATCAGGTCACCGGGTGTTTTATCAGGTCACCAGGTGTTTTATCAGGTTACCAGGTGTTTTATCAGGTCACCGGGTGTTTTATCAGGTCACCAGGTGTTTTATCAGGTCACCAGGTGTTTTATCAGGTCACCGGGTGTTTTATCAGGTCACCAGGTGTTTTATCAGGTCACCAGGTGTTTTATCAGGTCACCGGGTGTTTTATCAGGTCACCAGGTGTTTTATGAAGTCACCTGTCATACATACATCCATCCATACATACATACATACATACATACATACAACAGGTGGGCGGACAGGTAAGACCCCTCATTACTGGTCCCTCAGGTAAGGTAACTACTCAACACACCTCAGAGGGGTTAGGTTAGGTTAAGTTAGGTTAGGTCAACATACTACCACTAAAACCTCGATATAATGGACTATATGGTCAGAAAAGTCCGATATATCCAGGTTCCATTATGAGAAACTTCTTATTTAACGGATTTTTTGGAGAGGAAAGTGCGTTATATCGAGGTTTCACGTTCAGTCATTTTACAGTTAGAATATTAAAGAGTTAGCCTGAATTGACCTCGTTACAACGGGATTCTTTTCAACCCGTTCTACCCAAGTCGATTCGGATGGTGTGTGTGTGTGTGTGTGTGTGTGTGTGTGTGAGTGAGGTCATTCGCTCACTGGGTCACTGGTATCATGTGTGTAAGGTGTTGGACCTACATTGTGTTGTGTTGTTGTGTTGTGTTGTTATGATGGTGTGTTGCTGTGTTATGTTGTTATGGTGGTGTATTGTGTTGTGTTGTGTTGTGTTGTTATGCTGGTGTGTTGCTGTGTTATGTTGTTATGGTGGTGTATTGTGTTGTGTTGTGCTGTGTTATGTTGTTATGGTGGTGTATTGTGTTGTGTTGTGCTGTGTTGTGTTGTGTTGTGTTGTTATGGTGGTGTGTTGCTGTGTTATGTTGTTATGGTGGTGTATTGTGTTGTGTTGTGCTGTGTTGTGTTGTGTTGTGCTGTGTTATGTTGTTATGGTGGTGTATTGTGTTGTGTTGTGCTGTGTTGTGTTGTGTTGTGTTGTGTTGTGTTATGTTGTTATGGTGGTGTATTGTGTTGTGTTGTGCTGTGTTGTGTTGTGTTGTGATGTATGTTGTGGTGTGTTGTGTTTGCAAGACTACGTACATGTGTGTGTAGGTATGCGTACTTGTGTGTATACCTGTTTATGTAAGCAAAACTCTACGTACTTGTATGGATGTGTACCTATGTGCTAAACCTATGTATGTATGCAAGACTGTACGTACATGTGTGTGTGTGTTGGTCCAGTGTAAAACTTTTCACTCGTAAATGTTGGCAAACTTTTTAAGAAGATTTACCTGAGTGTTGTGACGCCTCGTTGACAACACCTGTGTGTGTGTCATGCTGCACACACACACACACCTCTTCCTCCTCCTTCTCCGTAAACCTCACCCTTTACCTCCACACTCCTCCTCCTCTTCCTCTCCTCCTTCTTTCCTCCTTCTTCGCTTTCTCTTTATTCTTCTCCTCTCTCTCTCTCTCTCTCTCTCTCTCTCTCTCTCTCTCTCTCTCTCTCTCTCTCTCTATAAATTGGAAGGAATGGGAGGGGAAGAGGGAGGCAAGTGGAGGGTGAGTGGAAGAGAAATGGATGAAAGGAGGGGGGGGGGGGCAGTACACACACACACACACGACATATAACACCACACATCACGGCTGTGTTTTCAGTGTGCTCGGGACTACCAAGCCGTCGAGTTGTGTTTGCCGACCGCTCTGGCTCTGTCTCTCGCTCACAACACACTCCACTGCGTCCGTATCCTACTACAGAAGAAAGATCCCTTGCCATCGTGTCTCTGAGTCCTATTATAGCCCTGCGAGTAATCCTAAGATATCCGTTCCTTATTTAAAGCCTTAAAATATCCTGTTAAAACATCCTACGGGCTATCCTAAACTGCATGGTTCAATTCATAAGGGAATCAGCATCAATGTACTGCTATAAGAAAATCAAATCGTATTTATAATAAGCTCAGGGAGGGGAGGTGTCTGTGTTTGAAGCGAGTTTAAGACATCACACCATCCACACCACACATTCACTGCTCGTTTTGTTGTGGTGGTTGGTCAGATACAGTGCCAAGCCAACCCCAAGATGCCAGAACGGGTCAATCCCAACAAGGCGGAGAGTCAGATGACCCTTGCCAGCGCCCGAAGTATGTCTGATGAAAAGTAAGTACAGTCAGCTCAGGTCATTATTTTATTGATGATGCTATTGTATATTATTGATGTCATGTCAAGTTGTTGTGTTTATTAATGTCAGGTCAGGTCATGTTATGTAGCTGTGTTTATTAAGGTCAAATTACGTCATGTCGCTATGTTTATTGAGGTCAAATCATGTCGTCGTTATTTTTATAAAGGTAATATCAAGTCACTATAAATCTAATTAGGTCAGATTAGGTCACTAAAATATAAACGGTTCATGTCAGGTCATTTCACAAAGTCAGTCACACTCACCTGATATTTGCAAAAGGAAACTTAGATAAGATTGTGTGTGTGTGTGTGTGTGTGTGTGTGTGTGTTTGGGGTGATGATAAGGGTGTGTAGGGTGCGTGAGGGGAGGGTGAAGAGTATGGTGTAATGGTGAGCGTGCTCGCTTCGCAAGCGAGCGGACCCGGGTTCGATACTACGGGCAAGTTTCTTTACGCCATTTGCCTCTGTCTACCCAGCAGTAATTGGGGACCTGGATTTGACAAATGGCGAGTTGTCCGGTCTTCACGGGCTATTCCTTGACACTGGATCATGCAGCTCGTGTAGTTGTTGTGTTGGCGACAGCTTCTACACCTTAAACACTGGGTCATGCAGCTCGTTAACTTAGGGTGTGGTTGTTGTGTTGGCGACAGCTCTACAACGAGAGGCAACCATCATGTGTGTGTGTTACCGTACTACAGAATGGATATCGAATCCCAAGAAAGCATACAAAAGAGGATGGCAAGACTAATATTGATTCCTTTCACCCACTTAGATACTTCTATCATATCTCCCCGCACTCTTTGTCTTTCTAGGGAATGCAAGTTTAGTTTCTTTAATCTGTCTTGATATGGAAGGTTTCTAAGTCCCGGAATCATTTTCGTCATTCTTCGATGCACCGACTCCAGAGAATTGATATCCATTCTATAATAGGGGCACCAGAACTGACCAGCATAATCGAGGTGCGGCCTGACTAGCGCAAGATATAGTTGCAATATGATCCGCACTCTTATTGCTTACACTTCTAGATATAAAACTTCTCTATTTTTAAGTTGTTAAGGCTGTATACATTGACAGTATTTGTTCTTCAAATATTAAGTGCGCTGCACTTGCTGGTGTTGAATTTTATTTGCCATTTTACTGACCACTCCTGCAGTTTATCTAAATCCTCCTGTAGTGCATTAGGAACCCTGAGTACAGAGACAGGTTAAAGCATCTTAATCTGCACTCTCTCGAGAGACGTGGAGTGAGGGGCGATATGATCGAGGTGTGTAAATGGAAGTCAGGGCTAAACAAAAGTGATATAACAAAGGTACTCAAACTATCCAACCAGGAGCAAACTCGGAGCAGTGGTCTTAAATTAGACAGTCTGCACATCCACACATTATCAACATCTTCAATATACACACCTTCACTATCCACGCACCCACACTAACAACACCTTCACTATCCATGCACACTTACAACATCTTCACTATCCACACACACTACCAACATCTTCACTATCCGCGCACACACACACACACACACACACACACACACACACACACACACACACACACACACATACTACCAACATCTTCACTATCCACGAACATACACACTACCAGCATCTTCCCTATCCACACACACACACACACACACACACACACACACACTACCAACATCTTCGCTATCCACACACACACACAGTACCAGCACCTTCACTATCCACACACACGCACATACACACACACACACTACCAGCATCTTCCCTATCCACACACACACACACACACACACTCTACCAACATCTTCCCTATCCACACACACACACACACACACTACCAACATCTTCACTATCCACACATACACACACACACACACACACACACACACACACACACACTACCAACATCTTCACTATCCATGCACAGCGGTTTTGTTACATCAGGATGGCGTGGCCTGAGGGCACGGCTCACCCAGGAAAGGTCAGTCGCAAAAGAAAAATTCTGGACCCAGAACAGGAGTGAAAGAGCAATGCGAAGCTGTTGAAGCAGTCGACAAATAAAATCAATTTTAACAAGACTTTTGCCATCGAGTGGAGCTGGGGCGAGCAGACTTAGCAGTGTTCAGTGGAGGACAACCAAGTCGAGACCCAGGAAGAATCTTCATGGTTCAAGAGCCAGGAAGAGTCTTATTGGTCCAGGAGCCAGGAAGTCTTATTGGTCCAGGAGCCAGGAAGAGTCTTATTGGTCCAGGAGCCAGGAAGTCTTATTGGTCCAGGAGCCAGGAAGTCTTATTGGTCCAGGAGCCAGAAAGTCTTATTGGTCCAGGAGCCAGGAAGTCTTATTGGTCCAGGAGCCAGGAAGTCTTATTGGTCCAGGAGCCAGGAAGTCTTATTGGTCCAGGAGCCAGGAAGATGGCGAGTTGCTTGTGTGGTTGGAGGGATTGGTGTGAGAATATATTAGACATAAAACATACGACAAAAACAACTTTCTCTCAGTGTCCTCAAAATATAACAACATATCCTGCACAGTTATTGAACCATACATTCACTGGTATACTACATAAAGCAAAAGAACAAAACATACCATACAGAAAAATTAAGTCAAATAAGAA
Organism: Homarus gammarus; assembly: GCA_958450375.1. Classification (NCBI taxonomy): domain Eukaryota; kingdom Metazoa; phylum Arthropoda; class Malacostraca; order Decapoda; family Nephropidae; genus Homarus; species Homarus gammarus. The sequence continues at coordinate 377,164 of CAUDMG010000169.1, forward strand.
TGAGCCAAGGTGGATGACCAGAAAACTTAAACATGACATAGGAATAAAGAAAGGAATATATAAGAAATTAAAGGGAGTGGAAGAGCAGCTCAGAAATAGGTATAATGAACTATCTAGGAATGTTTAGAAAAATGTAAGGGAAGCAAAGAGGGACTACGAAATTAGGATAGCAAGAGAAACCAAGGCGAATCTCAAGGAATTTTTCCAGGTTTATAGGACAAAGGTCAAGGACAAAGTGGGGCCTTTAAAGACCGCCACTGGGTAGTCCTTGACCTTTGTCCTATAAACCTGGAAAAATTCCTTGAGATTCGCCTTGGTTTCTCTTGCTATCCTAATTTCGTAGTCCCTCTTTGCTTCCCTTACATTTTTCTAACATTCCTAGATAGTTCATTATACCTATTTCTGAGCTGCTCTTCCACTCCCTTTAATTTCTTATATATTCCTTTCTTTATTCCTATGTCATGTTTAAGTTTTCTGGTCATCCACCTTGGCTCATTCTTATTTGACTTAATTTTTCTGTATGGTATGTTTTGTTCTTTTGCTTTATGTAGTATACCAGTGAATGTATGGTTCAATAACTGTGCAGGATATGTTGTTATATTTTGAGGACACTGAGAGAAAGTTGTTTTTGTCGTATGTTTTATGTCTAATATATTCTCACACCAATCCCTCCAACCACACAAGCAACTCGCCATCTTCCTGGCTCCTGGACCAATAAGACTTCCTGGCTCCTGGACCAATAAGACTTCCTGGCTCCTGGACCAATAAGACTTCCTGGCTCCTGGACCAATAAGACTTTCTGGCTCCTGGACCAATAAGACTTCCTGGCTCCTGGACCAATAAGACTTCCTGGCTCCTGGACCAATAAGACTCTTCCTGGCTCCTGGACCAATAAGACTTCCTGGCTCCTGGACCAATAAGACTCTTCCTGGCTCTTGAACCATGAAGATTCTTCCTGGGTCTCGACTTGGTTGTCCTCCACTGAACACTGCTAAGTCTGCTCGCCCCAGCTCCACTCGATGGCAAAAGTCTTGTTAAAATTGATTTTATTTGTCGACTGCTTCAACAGCTTCGCATTGCTCTTTCACTCCTGTTCTGGGTCCAGAATTTTTCTTTTGCGACTGACCTTTCCTGGGTGAGCCGTGCCCTCAGGCCACGCCATCCTGATGTAACAAAACCGCTGTGCATGGATAGTGAAGATGTTGGTAGTGTGTGTGTGTGTGTGTGTGTGTGTGTGTGTGTGTGTATGTGTGGATAGTGAAGATGTTGGTAGTGTGTGTGTGTGTGTGTGTGGATAGGGAAGATGTTGGTAGAGTGTGTGTGTGTGTGTGTGTGTGGATAGGGAAGATGCTGGTAGTGTGTGTGTGTGTATGTGCGTGTGTGTGGATAGTGAAGGTGCTGGTACTGTGTGTGTGTGTGGATAGCGAAGATGTTGGTAGTGTGTGTGTGTGTGTGTGTGTGTGTGTGTGTGGATAGGGAAGATGCTGGTAGTGTGTATGTTCGTGGATAGTGAAGATGTTGGTAGTATGTGTGTGTGTGTGTGTGTGTGTGTGTGTGTGTGTGTGTGTGTGTGTGTGTGTGCGCGGATAGTGAAGATGTTGGTAGTGTGTGTGGATAGTGAAGATGTTGTAAGTGTGCATGGATAGTGAAGGTGTTGTTAGTGTGGGTGCGTGGATAGTGAAGGTGTGTATATTGAAGATGTTGATAATGTGTGGATGTGCAGACTGTCTAATTTAAGACCACTGCTCCGAGTTTGCTCCTGGTTGGATAGTTTGAGTACCTTTGTTATATCACTTTTGTTTAGCCCTGACTTCCATTTACACACCTCGATCATATCGCCCCTCACTCCACGTCTCTCGAGAGAGTGCAGATTAAGATGCTTTAACCTGTCTCTGTACTCAGGGTTCCTAATGCACTACAGGAGGATTTAGATAAACTGCAGGAGTGGTCAGTAAAATGGCAAATAAAATTCAACACCAGCAAGTGCAGCGCACTTAATATTTGAAGAACAAATACTGTCAATGTATACAGCCTTAACAACTTAAAAATAGAGAAGTTTTATATCTAGAAGTGTAAGCAATAAGAGTGCGGATCATATTGCAACTATATCTTGCGCTAGTCAGGCCGCACCTCGATTATGCTGGTCAGTTCTGGTGCCCCTATTATAGAATGGATATCAATTCTCTGGAGTCGGTGCATCGAAGAATGACGAAAATGATTCCGGGACTTAGAAACCTTCCATATCAAGACAGATTAAAGAAACTAAACTTGCATTCCCTAGAAAGACAAAGAGTGCGGGGAGATATGATAGAAGTATCTAAGTGGGTGAAAGGAATCAATATTAGTCTTGCCATCCTCTTTTGTATGCTTTCTTGGGATTCGATATCCATTCTGTAGTACGGTAACACACACACATGATGGTTGCCTCTCGTTGTAGAGCTGTCGCCAACACAACAACCACACCCTAAGTTAACGAGCTGCATGACCCAGTGTTTAAGGTGTAGAAGCTGTCGCCAACACAACAACTACACGAGCTGCATGATCCAGTGTCAAGGAATAGCCCGTGAAGACCGGACAACTCGCCATTTGTCAAATCCAGGTCCCCAATTACTGCTGGGTAGACAGAGGCAAATGGCGTAAAGAAACTTGCCCGTAGTATCGAACCCGGGTCCGCTCGCTTGCGAAGCGAGCACGCTCACCATTACACCATACTCTTCACCCTCCCCTCACGCACCCTACACACCCTTATCATCACCCCCCACACACACACACACACACACACACACACACACACAATCTTATCTAAGTTTCCTTTTGCAAATATCAGGTGAGTGTGACTGACTTTGTGAAATGACCTGACATGAACCGTTTATATTTTAGTGACCTAATCTGACCTAATTAGATTTATAGTGACTTGATATTACCTTTATAAAAATAACGACGACATGATTTGACCTCAATAAACATAGCGACATGACGTAATTTGACCTTAATAAACACAGCTACATAACATGACCTGACCTGACATTAATAAACACAACAACTTGACATGACATCAATAATATACAATAGCATCATCAATAAAATAATGACCTGAGCTGACTGTACTTACTTTTCATCAGACATACTTCGGGCGCTGGCAAGGGTCATCTGACTCTCCGCCTTGTTGGGATTGACCCGTTCTGGCATCTTGGGGTTGGCTTGGCACTGTATCTGACCAACCACCACAACAAAACGAGCAGTGAATGTGTGGTGTGGATGGTGTGATGTCTTAAACTCGCTTCAAACACAGACACCTCCCCTCCCTGAGCTTATTATAAATACGATTTGATTTTCTTATAGCAGTACATTGATGCTGATTCCCTTATGAATTGAACCATGCAGTTTAGGATAGCCCGTAGGATGTTTTAACAGGATATTTTAAGGCTTTAAATAAGGAACGGATATCTTAGGATTACTCGCAGGGCTATAATAGGACTCAGAGACACTGATGGCAAGGGATCTTTCTTCTGTAGTAGGATACGGACGCAGTGGAGTGTGTTGTGAGCGAGAGACAGAGCCAGAGCGGTCGGCAAACACAACTCGACGGCTTGGTAGTCCCGAGCACACTGAAAACACAGCCGTGATGTGTGGTGTTATATGTCGTGTGTGTGTGTGTGTACTGCCCCCCCCCCCCTCCTTTCATCCATTTCTCTTCCACTCACCCTCCACTTGCCTCCCTCTTCCCCTCCCATTCCTTCCAATTTATAGAGAGAGAGAGAGAGAGAGAGAGAGAGAGAGAGAGAGAGAGAGAGAGAGAGAGAGAGGAGAAGAATAAAGAGAAAGCGAAGAAGGAGGAAAGAAGGAGGAGAGGAAGAGGAGGAGGAGTGTGGAGGTAAAGGGTGAGGTTTACGGAGAAGGAGGAGGAAGAGGTGTGTGTGTGTGTGCAGCATGACACACACACAGGTGTTGTCAACGAGGCGTCACAACACTCAGGTAAATCTTCTTAAAAAGTTTGCCAACATTTACGAGTGAAAAGTTTTACACTGGACCAACACACACACACATGTACGTACAGTCTTGCATACATACATAGGTTTAGCACATAGGTACACATCCATACAAGTACGTAGAGTTTTGCTTACATAAACAGGTATACACACAAGTACGCATACCTACACACACATGTACGTAGTCTTGCAAACACAACACACCACAACATACATCACAACACAACACAACACAGCACAACACAACACAATACACCACCATAACAACATAACACAACACAACACAACACAACACAACACAGCACAACACAACACAATACACCACCATAACAACATAACACAGCACAACACAACACAACACAGCACAACACAACACAATACACCACCATAACAACATAACACAGCAACACACCACCATAACAACACAACACAACACAACACAGCACAACACAACACAATACACCACCATAACAACATAACACAGCACAACACAACACAATACACCACCATAACAACATAACACAGCAACACACCAGCATAACAACACAACACAACACAACACAATACACCACCATAACAACATAACACAGCAACACACCATCATAACAACACAACACAACAACACAACACAATGTAGGTCCAACACCTTACACACATGATACCAGTGACCCAGTGAGCGAATGACCTCACTCACACACACACACACACACACACACACACACACCATCCGAATCGACTTGGGTAGAACGGGTTGAAAAGAATCCCGTTGTAACGAGGTCAATTCAGGCTAACTCTTTAATATTCTAACTGTAAAATGACTGAACGTGAAACCTCGATATAACGCACTTTCCTCTCCAAAAAATCCGTTAAATAAGAAGTTTCTCATAATGGAACCTGGATATATCGGACTTTTCTGACCATATAGTCCATTATATCGAGGTTTTAGTGGTAGTATGTTGACCTAACCTAACTTAACCTAACCTAACCCCTCTGAGGTGTGTTGAGTAGTTACCTTACCTGAGGGACCAGTAATGAGGGGTCTTACCTGTCCGCCCACCTGTTGTATGTATGTATGTATGTATGTATGTATGGATGGATGTATGTATGACAGGTGACTTCATAAAACACCTGGTGACCTGATAAAACACCCGGTGACCTGATAAAACACCTGGTGACCTGATAAAACACCTGGTGACCTGATAAAACACCCGGTGACCTGATAAAACACCTGGTGACCTGATAAAACACCTGGTGACCTGATAAAACACCCGGTGACCTGATAAAACACCTGGTAACCTGATAAAACACCTGGTGACCTGATAAACACCCGGTGACCTGATAAAACACCTGGTGACCTGATATAACTCCTGGTGACCTGATAAAACACCCGGTGACCTGATAAAACACCTGGTGACCTGATAAAACACCTGGTGACCTGATAAAACACCCGGTGACCTGATAAAACACCTGGTGACCTGATAAAACACCTGGTGACCTGATAAAACACCGTATAGTGACCTAGTCAGGTTCACACACACACACACACACACACAAAAAAAAAAAACAACAGCAACAACAACAACATGTCCAGAATCAGGTTAACTCTAAGTCAATGTGTGAGAGAGAGAGAGAGAGAGAGAGAGAGAGAGAGAGAGACGCACTGTCACTCAGGTAGGCGGAGTTGGAAAGGTGAGGGAGGCGCTTCGGGTTAATAGGTGACAAATGCTGAGCAAACCTGAGTAGACGCAGGCTTTAAGGTGTGTGTGTGTGTGTGTGTGTGTTCTAATTTAACACTAACTCAACCTAAGGGAATTTAACCTAAAACCACCACCACCACCACCGCCACCACCACCACCACCACCACCACCACCAGCACCGTCACCACCACCACCACCACCACCACCGTCACCACCACCACCACCGCCACCACCACCACCACCAGTAGGGAGGTGTACTCCCCCACCTGTTGTGGGTCACTGAACTAAGCGGCACAGTTTCCCTACCAGCAGTGTTACTGTTAGGTACTGCTGCAGGTGTGTGGGTACTGCTGCAGGTGTGTGGGGACTGCTGCAGGTGTGTGGGTACTGCTGCAGGTGTGTGGGTACTGCTGCAGGTGTGTGGGTACTGCTGCAGGTGTGTGGGGACTGCTGCAGGTGTGTGGGGACTGCTGCAGGTGTGTGGGTACTGCTGCAGGTGTGTGGGTACTGCTGCAGCTGTGTGGGTGAAGAGAAGATGAGGAGGAAGAAGGAAGAGAAAAAGGAAGAGGTGAAAGAAGAAGAAGAAGAAGAAGAAGAAGAAGAAGAAGAAGGCAACAAGAGGGTCAACCATCAAACACTAACCCGACTCGACACAGCTTTCAAAACGGCCGAGTGTGTTCCGCTTTCTCGACTAAGTTGAAGGAGGGAAGGAGGGCGGGAGGGGGGGAAAGAGGGAGGGAGGGAAGGAGGGCGGGAGGGGGGAGGGAGGGAGGGAGGGGGGAGGGAGGGAGGGGGGGAGGGAGGGCGGGAGAGTGGGAGGGGGGGAGGGAGGGAAGGAGGGCGGGAGGGTGGGAGGGAGGGAGGGAGGGCGGGAGGGGGAGAGGGAGGGGGGGAGGGAGGGCGGGAGGGGGGGAGAGAGGGAGGGAGGGAAGGAGGGCGGGAAGGGGGAGGGAGGGGGGAGGGAGGGAGGGTGGGAGGGTGGGAGGGCGGGAGGGGGGGAGGGAGGGAGGGAGGGCGGGAGGGAGGGAGGGAGGGAGGGGGGGAGGGAGGGCGGGAGGGGGGAGAGAGGGAGGGAGGGAGGGAAGGAGGGCGGGAGAGAGGGAGGGAGGGAAGGAGGGCGGGAGGGGGGGAGAGAGGGAGGGAGTGAAGGAGGGCGGGAGGGTGGGATAGAGGGAGGGAGTGAAGGAGGGCGGGAGGGTGGGAAAGAGGGAGGGGAGGAGGGAGGAGGGGGGGAGGGGGGGAGAGGAGGGAGGGGGGAGGGAGGAGGGGGGGGGGGGAGGGGGAGGGAGGGGAGGGGGGGGAGAGGGGGAGGGGGGGAGGGAGGGAGGAGGGGGGAGGGGGGAGGAGGGGAGGGGGGAGAGGGAGGAGGGGAGGGGGAGGGAGGGAGGAGGGGGGAGGGGGGAGGGGAGGGGGAGGGAGGGGAGGAGGGGGGGGAGGGAGGGAGGAGGAGGGGGGAGGGGGGGAGGGGAGGGGGGAGGGAGGGGGGGAGGGGGGGGAGAGGGGGAGGGGAGGAGGAGGGGGGAGGGGGGGAGGAGGGGAGGAGGGAGGGAGGGGGGGAGGGGGGGAGGGGGGATGGAGGAGGAGGGGGGAGGGGGGAGGAGGGAGGGAGGGGGAGGGAGGAGGGGGAGGGAGGGAGGGAGAGGAGGAGGGGGGAGGGGGGGAGAGGGGAGAGAGGGAGGAGGGGGGGAGGGGGGGAGGAGGGAGGAGGGAAGGGGGGGGAGGGGGGGAGGAGGGAGGGAGGGAAGGAGGGGGGGAGGGGGGAGGAGGGGGGAGGGAGAGGGGGGGGAGGGGGGAGGGGGGGGGAGGGGGGGAGGGAGGAGGGGGGGAGGAGGGGGGGGGGGGGAGGGAGGGAGGGAGGAGGGGGGTGGTGAGGGGGAGGGAGGGGAGGGGGAGGAGGGGAGGGAGGGAGGAGGAGGGGGGGAGGGGGGGGAGGAGGGGGGAGGGAGGAGGGGGGGAGGGGGGAGGAGGGGAGGGAGGGAGGGAGGAGGGCCTGCGGGAGGAGGGGAGGGGGGAGGAGGGGGGAGGGGGGGAGGGGAGGGGGGAGGGAGGAGGGGGGAGGGGGGGAGGAGGGGGAGGGAGGGGGAGGGGGGGAGGGGGGAGGGGGAGGGAGGGAAGGAGGGCGGGAGGGTGGGAAAGAGGGAGGGAGAGAGAGGAAGGGAGAGAGAGAGGAAGGAGGGGGGGAGAGAGGGTGGGAGGGAAGGAGGGAAGGAGGGCGGGAGGGGGAGAGAGAGGGGGAGTCGGAGGGAAGAATATGAGAGAGAGAGAGAGCTACGTATGGCACCACTCGCTCTGTGTGTGTGTGTGTGTGTGTTAGTACAGGTCACACACATACCACCCCCTTACCCCTCCATACACTCCCTTACCAGTACCTGTCCAGTGTAGGGCGGTAGAAACTGGTTGGTTGCTACCTCTACTACTTGCCTACCAACTACCACCATTTATCATCAAACACCTACCACCATTACCACCACTATTACCTTCCACTTACCACAATCTATCTTAACTACAGCCAACTACCACCACCATCATCTCTTACTATTACTATTACCATTTTCCACCTACTACCACCACCACTACCACCTACCACCACCATCACCACTACCACCTACCACCACCACCACTATCACCTACCACCACCACCACCTACTACCACCACCACCTACAACCACCACCATCACCACTGTCTTTGTTATTAAAGTAAAAACCCAAATTATAAAAAAAAATTGAAGGAAGAATTCAAAGTACACATTATAAAGTAAAATTAAACAAAGTACAAAGTATTTACCGTCAAAGTATTTACCGTCAAAGTATTTACCGTCAAAGTATTTATCGTTAAAGTATTTACCGTCAAAGTATTTACCGTCAAAGTATTTATCGTTAAAGTATTTACCGTCAAAGTATTTACCGTCAAAGTATTTACCGTCAAAGTATTTACCGTCAAAGTATTTACCGTCAAAGTATTTACCGTCAAAGTATTTATCGTCAAAGTGGTCATCGTCAAAGTATTTACCGTCAAAGTATTTACCGTCAAAGTATTTACCGTCAAAGTATTTACCGTCAAAGTATTTACCGTCAAAGTATTTATCGTCAAAGTGGTCATCGTCAAAGTATTTACCGTCAAAGTATTTACCGTCAAAGTATTTACCGTCAAAGTATTTATCGTCAAAGTATTTACCGTCAAAGTATTTACCGTCAAAGTATTTACCGTCAAAGTATTTACCGTCAAAGTATTTACCGTCAAAGTATTTATCGTTAAAGTATTTACCGTCAAAGTATTTACCGTCAAAGTATTTACCGTCAAAGTATTTATCGTTAAAGTATTTACCGTCAAAGTATTTACCGTCAAAGTATTTACCGTCAAAGTATTTACCGTCAAAGTATTTACCGTTAAAGTGGTCAAATGAAAGTAGACTTGAGTGCCTGAAAGTAAAGTGCACCACTAGCTGTCAGTGACTGTTACTTCAGACAGGAAGCTAACTGGCAGATGTGTACCCTCAAAGGTCATCTGTTGACCTTAGTAAACTGTCGAGAGGTCAGAGGTCACAGTGTAAGTGAGTCGTAAGTGTGTTATAAACATAAATTGTACCGGGAATTTCCCCCCATACACTCATCATTCTGTCACTTTATGTAACTTGCTGACAAAACCCAGACGACCCTTCAGGCTTTTACGCCCTTAATGCATGAGTGATAAAGGGAAGCATGAACTCCCCGTGCTTCCCTGTTGGGCGCTGTAAACGCTTCTTGGCTTCACCTTGCACAGGATGTAAGGGGGTGCTCAATAAACTAGTCCCGCCCCCGGGGTCAATCTAAATCTAAAAATCTAAGTGTGTCATAAGTGTGTCGTAAGTGTCATAAGTGTGTCGTAAGTGTGCCGTAAGTGTGTCATAACTATAGTAAGGGTGTCGTAAGTGTCATAAGTGTGTCGTAAGTGTGTCATAAGTGTGTCGTAAGTGTCATAAGTGTGTCGTAAGTGTGTCATAAGTGTGTCGTAAGTGTCATAAGTGTGTCGTAAGTGTGTTTTAAGTATTATAAGTGTGTCGCAGTACTTCAATTATGTGCTGTAAGTGACTATAAGTGTGTGATGAGTGTGGTAATTGTGTCATCATACGCCAGGCACTGCTGAGCGCTCGTGCTGGCGTTGAGTTGGATGTGAGTATTATAAACGTTTGTAAAAAGTCTATTGCAATGATTGAACACCCCCCCCCTCTCTCTCTCATTTCAACAGCATAAATTAAAAACACCAATTAATTCAACACACACACACACACACACGGTGACATTACGTTGTGCTACTTTCACTAACAACCAGTTAGCCACTAGCTTAAAAAAATTGGAATTGAATTTTTCTTATGTGTTAATTATTGATAGGTTAGGTTAGGTTAGGTTAAAATACATTATAACCTAACCTAACCTAACCTAACCTAACCAAACCTAACTATATCTTGCGCTAGTCAGGCGGCACCTCGATTATGCGGTTCAGTTCTGGTGCCCTTATTATAGAATGGATATCAATTCACTAGAGTCGGTGCAGCGAAGAATGACGAAAATGATTCCGGGACTTAGAAACCTTCCATATCAGGATAGGTTAAAGAAACTAAACTTGCATTCCCTAGAAAGACGAAGAGTGCGGGGAGATATGATAGAAGTATTCAAGTGGGTGAAAGGAATCAATAAAGAGGACATAGATAAAGTTCTTATAATATCCAAGCAGGATAGGACTCGGAGCAACGGATTAAAGTTGGATAAGTTTAGGTTTAGGAGGGAGATAGGAAGGAACTGGTTCACAAATAGGGTGGTGGACGAGTGGAACAAGCTTAGCAACTTTGTAGTAAGTGCTGGAACGCTGGAAAGTTTCATAAGGAGGCTAGATAGATTCATGGATGATAGAGAGTGGTAGTAACTCTCGACAGGAGCTGCCATGCACAGGCCAACCGGCCTACTGCAGACTCCTTATTTTCTTATGTTCTTATGTTCTAACCTAACCTAACTTAACCTAACCTAACTTAGCTTAGGTTTTATGCGAGTTGTGGCACAGATATAAACAGACAGATACAGAATGACAAACACACACACACTCCTGAACTAACAACCTGTGAGAGAGAGAGAGAGAGAGAGAGTGTTTACAAGGTACACCTATACCATGTCAACAAACAGCTCAAGATAAAGGAACAACAACACGTAGTCAGGCCGAGCGTGTCCTGACCGGCGCCTCCTACCTGTGTGTGTGTGTGTGTGTGGGCGTGTGTGTGTGGGCGTGTGTGTGTGTGTGTGTGTGTGGGCGTGTGTGTGTGTCTGTGTGTGTGTGTAAGTAATCTTGGACGCTATGCAGGTGTGTCGAGACGATAACACGACACACCTGGACACCCTCCATAACACACCTGAAGATTTCTTATACATGCGAGTATGTTGAAGCCCAAATGTATGCAACACTGACATGACGTGGAGGTTAATATACGAACACACACACACACACACACACACACACACACACGGGTGGGTTAGGTTAGGTTAGGTGCCCAAATGTCCCTTAAAAACAACCATGTCCCTTCCCCGCACCACCATAATATAAATGTCCCCAAATCTCGTCAAATATCCGGGTCAATGAGACGCACTTCCTCCACGTTATCTCCACCACAAGGCCGTGACTTAAAGAAGACAAAAAATAAATAAAAATCTTCCCCAGTATTGTTGTCCTGATGATCAACACACCCACCCACACACACCCACACACACACACACGCCCACACACACCCACACACACCCACACACACACATACGCCCACACGCACCCACACACCACCGAGTCAGAATATCTTGGAAGGAAAAGTCAGTTTAAAGAAATTGTTAATTTTCCTTCCTTTATAACAATACACTCAGGATATCCTGTGACATCTCTCTGTGCGACTCATCCTGTCAGTTCTTTATCTTGCTGACCACAGGAGAATGCCCCCCCCCCCCCTCCCGCGGTCACCTAGATGTTGAAACTCGACGGAAATACAGTCACACCTAAGTTAACGAGCTGCATGACCCAGTGTCAAGGAATAGTCCGAGAAGACTGGACAACTCGCCAACTGCAGTGGCAAATGGTGTAAAGAAACTTGCCCATAGTTTCACCCTGGCCGAGTATCGAGCCCAGGTCCACTCGCTTGCGAGGCGAGCATGCTGACCATTATACCACAGGTCGCCATACATATACAAACATTCATTTACACGTAATAGTAATGGTGGTAGTGGTAGTAGTGACAGGTGGTGGTAGTAGTGACAGGTGGTGGTAGTAGTGACAGGTAGTGGTAGTAGTGACAGGTGGTGGTAGTAGTGACAGGTGGTGGTAGTAGTGACAGGTAGTGGTAGTAGTGACAGGTGGTGGTAGTAGTGACAGGTGGTGGTAGTAGTGACAGGTGGTGGTAGTAGTGACAGGTGGTGGTAGTAGTGACAGGTGATGGTAGTAGTGACAGGTGGTGGTAGTAGTGACAGGTGGTGGTAGTAGTGACAGGTGGTGGTAGTAGTGACAGGTGGTGGTAGTAGTGACAGGTGGTGGTAGTAGTGACAGGTAGTGGTAGTAGTGACAGGTGGTGGTAGTAGTGACAGGTGGTGGTAGTAGTGACAGGTGGTGGTAGTAGTGGTGTATTCACTATGATAGAACCACCTGTTATCACACGCACACACACACACACACACACACACACACACCCACACACACACACCCACACACACACACACACACACACACACACCCTGTCAAGTCAGAAGAGTAAGACAATTTTGCATCTTTTCTGACTTACGAGAAAATAGTTTGTGATTGTTTATCTAAAGTTGCCACATAAAGATGGATTCTCAGAGGCTCGTAAATCCCTCTGTGAATAATAATAATAATAATAATGATAATAATAATAATAATAATGATAATAATAATAATAATAATGATAATAATAATAATAATAATAATAATGATAATAATAATAATAATAATAATGATAATAATAATAATAATAATAATAATGATAATAATAATAATAATAATAATAATAATAATAATAATAATAATAATAATAATAATAATAATAACAATAATAATAATGGAGGTATTATTATTATTTTTTTTTGGGAGGAGAAGAAGGAATACGGGATGAGGGGTTAGGTTAGGAAGGGTTTACGAGAGAGAGAGAGAGAGAGAGAGAGAGAGAGAGAGAGAGAGAGAGAGAGAGAGAGAGAGAGAGCACCTCAGCAGGGTCGTGATCGAGACTAAACTTCGGCATGATTCGTGAGGTGTAAAGGTAAATACTGTTACCTTGACGACAAGAGCCTGTGTGTGTGTGTGTGTGTGTGTGTGTGTGTGTGTTATCAGTGTTATCTAAGGGCCAATAATCACAGGACTCGTGACGTCAGGAGCAGTTTGTCGTGTAAATTTGTCGCCAATGTTAACTATTTCCTTGGCTATACAATGACACACACACACACGTACATCACATACTGTATACGGCACGAGGAAATAAAAGTCACCTCAAGAACACACACCCCAGTTGATTTAACCTAACCTAACTTAACCTAACCTAACATTAACCTGACCTAACATTAACCTGACCTAACATTATCCTAACCTAACATTATCCTAACCTAACATTAACCTGACCTAACATTATCCTAACCTAACATTAACCTGACCTAACATTAGCCTGACCTAACATTATCCTAACCTAACATTAACCTAACCTAACATTAACCTGACCTAACATTATCCTAACCTAACATTAACCTGACCTAACATTAACCTGACCTAACATTATCCTAACCTAACATTAACCTGACCTAACATTAGCCTGACCTAACATTATCCTAACCTAACATTAACCTAACCTAACATTAACCTGACCTAACATTATCCTAACCTAACATTATCCTAACCTAACATTAACCTGACCTAACATTATCCTAACCTAACATTAACCTGACCTAACATTAGCCTGACCTAACATTATCCTAACCTAACATTAACCTAACCTAACATTAACCTAACCTAGCTTAACCTACCCTCCTCCTCCTCACAGCTGGGTTCTTCCTCTTCCACCACCTTCTCCTCCTCTTCCTCCTTGGGTAGCCCCCCCCCCTTCCGTGCCTCAGGATATTGCCGGCGAATTTTGAATAAAAAAGCAGTCCGTTCTCTCTCTCTCTCTCTCTCTCTCTCTCTCTCTCTCTCTCTCCCACCATAACAGAAACAATAACAAAAGAGAGAGAAGGAGAGAGAGACAAAAGTGAGAGTGAAAGAGACAGAGAGACAGAGAAAGACTTTCCACTCAGTCAAAACTCACTAGCAAAGACAGACAGACAGACAGACAGACAGATACAACGACATTTACAATCGAATCATATTTCTAAACCATACACAAACACACCATCCTCGTCATCGCCACCTCCTGCCACCGGCAGTCCCCCGCCCAACTCGCGCAGTCCGCCACTACACACACACACACACACACCCATGACCAGAACATGTATTCTTAGCTCGTCAAGTCAACTGGTAATTAACGGATAGGTGACAGCTATGAGGTAATTAAATGCGTTTCCACCTGTCTGTCCATGTGTGACGTCATCAAGAGGTAGACGCCATCTCACCAAGCACCGTGACGTCATCAAGAGGTAGACGCCATCTCACCAAGCACCGTGACGTCATCAAGAGGTAGACGCCATCTCACCAAGCACCGTGACGTCATCAAGAGGTAGACGCCATCTCACCAAGCACCGTGACGTCATCAAGAGGTAGACGCCATCTCACCAAGCACCGTGACGTCATCAAGAGGTAGACGCCATCTCACCAAGCACCGTGACATCATCAAGAGGTAGACGCCATCTCACCAAGCACCGTGACGTCATCAAGAGGTAGACGCCATCTCACCAAGCACCGTGACATCATCAAGAGGTAGACGCCATCTCACCAAGCACCGTGACGTCATCAAGAGGTAGACGCCATCTCACCAAGCACCGTGACATCATCAAGAGGTAGACGCCATCTCACCAAGCACCGTGACGTCATCAAGAGGTAGACGCCATCTCACCAAGCACCGTGACGTCATCAAGAGGTAGACGCCATCTCACCAAGCACCGTGACGTCATCAAGAGTATAATAATAACAATAATTGATCACAAAAGCGAACGAACTCGTGACATTAATAACATGACAATAATTTTTTTAAGGTTCATTATTGTACAAGTTTTAGGGAGAAAAAGTTTACAGTAGTTGTTGTTAAATGTCACTTGTTCATTGACCATGGCGAGTCCCGACACACACACACACAGATAGATTGACATACATACATACATACATATTTATGATCGCTGTGACAGGTATGCAGACAATCAGCTTAGGTATGGTTAGGTTAGGTTAGGTTAGGTTAGGTTAGGCTAGGTTAGGTAAGGTTAGGTTAGGTTAGGTTAGGTAAGGTTAGGTAAATAGTTAGGTTAAACTAGCATAGTGAGGTGGCCGGACAAGTGTTTCTATCTCACCTGTCATTAAAAACACCTGTCCAAGCTCTTTCAACCATATACCTGCATCATTAGGCGGAGAGTGCACAGGTGTTTCACACACACACACACACAAACACACTTATCCTTGAAAACAGATGTCCAAACTTACTACATGGACAAAATTATACCAGACCATTTGGCCACTGGACGAAATGGATCAGGTGAAGAATGGACACCCTTAAATCTTATGAGAGTCAGTTAGATACAGTGAGAGAGAGAGAGAGAGAGAGAGAGAGAGAGAGAGAGAGAGAGAGAGAGAGAGAGAGAGAGAGAGAGAGACGGGCGGAAGGAAGGTGAAATGATGAAAAAAAAGATGAAAAACCAAAAAAACTGTTGACATAATGGAGGTAGAGTACAGACAGACGGACAGACGGACGGACAGACAGACAGACAGACAGACGGACGGACAGACAGACGGACAGACGGACGGACAGACAGACAGACAGACAGACGGACAGACAGACAGACGGACAGACGGACGGACAGACGGACAGACAGACAAAAGTAGCGTACAGACAGATACAGAGACAAACAGACAGACAGAATGACAGACAGACAGACAGACAGACAGACAGAAGTAGAGTACTGACAGATACAGAGGCAGGCGGAGACAACGACAGACACAGACAGATAGAGAGAGATTGATAGACAGAGACAGACAGATAAACAGACCCACCCCCCGGCTTACCTGCCATTGTTAAAGAGTTAATAGGGGAGGGGGGAAGGGGGGGTGAGGGGGGAGGAGGAGAGGGGAAGGAAGGAGAGAGGGGGAGGAGGAAGGTTAGAAGATGAGGTGGGAGAAGGGAATGAGGGGAAAAGGGGAGGGAGGGAGTGAGGGAAACGAGGGAGGGAGTGAGGGAAACGAGGGAGGGAGTGAAGGAAACAAGGGAGGAGTGAGGAAACAAGGGGGGAGTGAAGGAAACAAGGGGGGAGTGAGGAAACACGGGGGGAGTGAGGAAACGAGGGAGGGAGTGAAGGAAACAAGGGAGGAGTGAGGAAACAAGGGGGGAGTGAAGGAAACAAGGGGGGAGTGAGGAAACAAGGGAGGGAATGAGGGAACAAGGGAGGGAGTGAGGAAACAAGGGGGGAGTGAGGGAAACAAGGGGGGAGTGAGGAAACGAGGGAGGGAGTGAAGGAAACAAGGGAGGAGTGAGGAAACAAGGGGGGAGTGAGGAAACAAGGGGGGAGTGAGGAAACAAGGGGGGAGTGAGGAAACGAGGGAGGGAGTGAAGGAAACAAGGGGGGAGTGAGGAAACAAGGGAGGGAATGAGGGAACAAGGGAGGGAGTGAGGAAACAAGGGGGGAGTGAGGGAAACAAGGGGGGAGTGAGGAAACGAGGGAGGGAGTGAGGAAACGAGGGAGGGAGTGAGGGAAACAAGGGAGGGAGTGAAGGAAACAAGGGGGGAGTGAGGAAACGAGGGAGGGAGTGAGGGAAACAAGGGAGGGAGTGAGGAAACAAGGGGGGAGTGAGGGAAACAAGGGGGGAGTGAGGAAACGAGGGAGGGAGTGAGGAAACGAGGGAGGGAGTGAGGGAAACAAGGGGGGAGTGAGGAAACGAGGGAGGGAGTGAGGAAACAAGGGGGGAGTGAGGAAACGAGGGAGGGAGTGAAGGAACAAGGGAGGAGTGAGGAAACAAGGGGGGAGTGAGGGAAACAAGGGGGGAGTGAGGAAACGAGGGAGGGAGTGAGGAAACGAGGGAGGGAGTGAGGGAAACAAGGGGGGAGTGAGGAAACGAGGGAGGGAGTGAGGAAACAAGGGGGGAGTGAGGAAACGAGGGAGGGAGTGAAGGAACAAGGGAGGAGTGAGGAAACGAGGGAGGGAGTGAAGGAACAAGGGAGGAGTGAGGAAACAAGGGGGGAGTGAGGAAACGAGGGAGGGAGTGAAGGAACAAGGGAGGAGTGAGGAAACGAGGGAGGGAGTGAAGGAACAAGGGAGGAGTGAGGAAACAAGGGGGGAGTGAGGAAACGAGGGAGGGAGTGAAGGAACAAGGGAGGGAGTGAGGAAACAAGGGAGGGAGTGAGGAAACAAGGGGGGAGTGAGGAAACAAGGGGGGAGTGAGGAAACGAGGGAGGGAGTGAGGGAAACAAGGGAGGGAGTGAGGAAACGAGGGAGGGAGTGAAGGAACAAGGGAGGAGTGAGGAAACGAGGGAGGGAGTGAAGGAACAAGGGAGGAGTGAGGAAACAAGGGGGGAGTGAGGAAACGAGGGAGGGAGTGAAGGAACAAGGGAGGGAGTGAGGAAACAAGGGAGGGAGTGAGTGAGTGAGGGAAACAAGGGAGGGAGTGAGGAAACGAGGGAGGGAGTGAGGGAAACAAGGGGGGAGTGAGGAAACGAGGGAGGGAGTGAAGGAAACAAGGGGGAGTGAGGAAACGAGGGAGGGAGTGAGGAAACGAGGGAGGGAGTGAGGGAAACAAGGGAGGGAGTGAGGAAACGAGGGAGGGAGTGAGGGAAACAAGGGGGGAGTGAGGAAACGAGGGAGGGAGTGAAGGAAACAAGGGGGGAGTGAGGAAACGAGGGAGGGAGTGAGGAAACAAGGGAGGGAGTGAAGGAACAAGGGAGGGAGTGAGGAAACAAGGGAGGGAATGAGGAAACGAGGGAGGGAGTGAGGGAAACAAGGGAGGGAGTGAGGAAAC
>CAUDMG010000169.1:400000-405290 GCA_958450375.1 Homarus gammarus
GCTCAATCAAGTCATTGTTTTACTTCATACGCTATCGTCAGTAAGCGAATCACAAGGCTTTATACTCTCATATTCTTAATCTAACGTCTAAAATCATCACTTTTATTCAAGAATTCATTTAATACAATTAGATCAAACTCAATTAATAACAATCTTCTTGAAAATAATAATACACTCAAAATAAGGAAGCAATTACCATCTGAGCGCCATCTAGTCTCCCAAACACCCAATACTTTAGTACACACTGCACACGTGACTAACACAAATATCATGTTTCATGATATTTCCACATCTGATATTATCACCGAGATGAGAAATGGGGGGGAAAATACAGTTGCCAATGTTATCTAATAAATCCTCTGACCACATTGTATATAGAAGTACTATACCTCGTTACTTAAGGTCGTATTAAAAAAAAAAAAATTATTGGTAACACTGGCATTTATCGTAAAACCAAGATAACATTTGTCAGATCCAATAAACACTTAAAGAAAAGCTGAAGAGATAGGAGAAGGATGAGGATGCCTGGTTCGGGTATTGTGTATCAGAGAACAGGTTACATCACAATGGTAAATAAAAGATAATGGCATTCTTCTCTGTCGTGTCCTTGTTAAAAAAGTTGCTATTCTACAGGTTCCAAAATTTCGACCTAACTTTTTAATAAATAGAAATATTGTATAAATTCTTTAAATATTTATGTAATGCTATAGGAAGGATATATATAGTATTTACTAGTTCGTATAAATACTAGTTTAGATATAAGAGAGTAATTGTGTGTTTACGCCACGGTGAAAAATCCTAGTCACTCCTTTCATTCACGGCTCTTTAGTTGATAAATTACTCTCCATATTAGTTCTCTTACATATATATTACATCTCATGAATACCAAAGGGCAAGTCACTGTCTAGTTAAAGGCTCTGTGTGTGTAACAGTGCTGGTCATGGTATGCTCATAAATGTGTCGCTAATATTTTTGTTGTTGACCAGCTCCGGACTTTCCCAGACCTAACTCAGGAACACAAATGATTTTTTTTATCGATTTTAAACATGTAATATGAAATAACTAAAGGATTACCTATGTAGATTATTCACCCCATCCTAGATTAACCTTAAGATTAACCACGCTAACCTAACCTAATCTAACTTTATGTTAATTTAACCTAACCTGACGCTAACCTAACCTGACGCTAACCTAACCTTACGCTAACCTAACATATTCTAGTCGTAACTTAACCTAACATAATTCCCCCATATAGTGTTAGGATAGTTAACCTTTAGGTGAAATAAGTTTAGGTTATTTCACCTTGGGTTAGATTAGATTAGGTTATTTAACCTTAGGTTAGGTTAGAAACCTTAAAGAAGTTATTGTCTGGATGACTCGACAAAGTGCCTCACACACACACAAGCAGCCCTGAGGCATTATTTCTCAAGGGTGCTTCCAAACTATCATCACCACAATTACCTGTAGCCAACACATCCTTCCTCACATCCTCCATTACACATCCTTCCTCACATCCACCGCTACACATCCTTCCTCACATCCTCCATTACACATCCTTCCTCACATCCACCGCTACACATCCTTCCTCACATCCTCCATTACACATCCTTCCTCACATCCACCGCTACACATCCTTCCTCACATCCTCCATTACACATCCTTCCTCGCATCCACCACTACACATTCCCTCTCACATCCACCACTACACATTCCCTCTCACATCTACCACTACACATTCCCTCTCACATCCACCACTACATATCCTTCCTCACATCCACCACAACACATCCTTCCTCACATCCACCACTACACATCCTTCCTCACATCCTCCATTACACATCCTTCCTCGCATCCACCACTACACATCCTTCCTCGCATCCACCACAACACATCCTTCCTCACATCCACCACTACACATACTTCCTCACATCCACCACTACACATCCTTCCTCGCATCCACCACTACACATCCTTCCTCACATCCACCACTACACATTCTCCCTCACTTTATTCCCCGCACATTCAGTCTTCATCTTACAACTCATAAAGGCATTTGGTATAGTAAAACTTAACCAACTCCACGTAAACGAGGGAAAATAAAATGTAAAAAACAAATATTTTCTTCCCATCGTTATATTAGACAAAAATATGAAATACAATGTAAATAGAATTAATAATAAGAAGAGGAAGACATATGTAGCAGCAAAGAAAATTATATACGACAGTTAAATGCATAGTTTCCATCGAACATAGCAACACCGAAACTAAGCATTATCGTCACGCCACGATGTGAAGTTGCAAAATATTTGTCAAGTTTTACGCAATTTTGTTTACCTCAATATTTGTATATCATAATTTAGACAAACATACAAATTTACCCTTTTAAAATAAATACAACAACGCGTCATAAGGGTTTGTAGTTTTGCTAAAAGACAAAAATATCCATGAAAACACTACTCGAGTCTTCCTAACACGTCAATGTCATTATTTTCTATTCTTTTGGATATAAATGAAAGGAGACATTACCCTTACGGGTGAGAATAATATTTAGAAATAATAAATTTGAAAAAAGTGTAGGGGACGAATTAGCTGTCTTTATCAGAGGTTAATATAAAAATAACATTGCTTAAATAGTCACAGTACAGTATTGCCAATTTAGGCGCGACCCTTCATGCAGAAGAGAGCGAATTGAAGCAATACACAAATTTATATTCCAAGAGACAACTACACTGACACAAATAATAACAAATTATTAGGTTAGGTATCAAAAAACATAAATCAAACGGTTTTAAATGTAGCAGATACGTGATTTTTTAAATAATAATAATAATAATAATAATAATAATAATATTCTTACCTTAATAACTCTACGGTGTTGTATCTCCCTCCTTTGCTTCAACCATTAAGTTCTTGAGGCAAATATGCCATGTAGGTACAAACACTAGTTAATAATCACGAAAATAAGTTCTTCTTGTGTTTCGTGTAGGTTAAAAAATATATTTACATCACTATATTAAGAATCTAATATTTTGATGATGGTTATTCACTCACACAAAGCCATCACTCAGTTGACACTGGCTGTCGCTATTTACATGGGTCAACAACCTATCATCTACAACAGCCGATTGTGTTCTTCTTAAAAGTAAAAGTCACATTTTAAACACACATACAGTATTGCTAGTATATATATATATATATATATATATATATATATATATATATATATACTGTATATATATATATATATATATATATATATATATATATATATATATATATATATATATAATATATATATATATATATATATTGTAAATTAACAAAATATAGACGAGATATATTATTAAGGTTTATAGAGATGCTAATTATCTTGCTTATTATTTCTACCTCTTGGAAAACCCACGATATAACACAGAGTCCCCCACGAAAGACTAATTAGAAAGGTAGAAGCTCATGGCATCAAAGGTGACATCCTTAAATGGATTAGGGCGTGGTTACAGGACAGGAAACAGCGAGTGAGCATTAACGGCACTAAGTCCCATTGGAGCAATGTCACAAGTGGAGTTCCCCAAGGCTCAGTACTTGGACCATTTTTATTTATTATATACATAAACGACATAGATATCGGCATTGACAGCAACATAAGTAAATTTGCTGATGACACTAAAATAGGACGTGTTATTAAATCTGACGAGGACTCGGCAAAACTACAGGAAGATCTAAACAAATTTTTCGAATGGTCTGAAAAATGGCAGATGAAATTCAACGTCGACAAATGTAAAGTACTCAGTATAGGAGATGTAAACAGGGAAACCAGATACCAGATGAACAACGATGCCATAGAGAAATCCGACTGCGAGAGAGATTTAGGAGTAATGATAAGTAGGAACCTTAAGCCAAGTAAACAATGTGTTTTTGCTCGTAACAAGGCTAATAAAGTACTTGGGTTCATACAAAGGAGTGTTAGTTACAAGACTAGCGAGGTCATCCTAAAACTGTATCTTGCTCTTGTGAGACCACACCTGGATTACGCAGTTCAGTTCTGGTCACCGTATTACAGAATGGATATAGAATCCTTGGAAAGAATTCAGAGGAGAATGACAAGACTAATCTCGGGCATTAGGAACCTTGAGTATAGAGACAGGTTAAAGCATCTTAATTTGCACTCCCTTGAGAGACGTAGAGCGAGGGGCGACCTAATAAAGGTGTATAAGTGGAAGGCAGGGCTAAACAAAGGGGACATTACAAAGGTACTCAAACTATCCAACCAGGAGCGAACTCATAACAATGGTTTTAAATTAGACAAATTTAGATTTAGGCGTGAAATAGGTAAACACTGGTTTGAAAACAGAGTAGTGGATGAATGGAACAAGTTACCAAATATCATCATTAACTCGAATACGCTGAATTGCTTCAAACATAGGTTGGATGCTCATATGAGCAATAGGGGTTGGGCGTAAACGGGACTGCCCAGTATGGGCCAATAGGCCCGCTGCAGTTTCCTCCATTCTTATGTTCTTATGTTCTTATGTTAACACAGAAGTGAGTTAGTGTTAGTGGATGTTAATTTTGAGACACTGAACTATAAGTCTCCACAGTACACTCCTCGGCTCCATAGTACAGTGTACACCCAGACTAACAAGCATCGTACACTTACTCTGTATAGCGCTCAAAATTCTCCAGGTCGACTGATTCTTCCTCTTCCAGGGCGCCATACCCACTGAGACCGTTTACTGCCGCGCCAAGAGAGCTGTTTTCCCGTCCTATCATGTTCACCTGAAAGAATGAACAGGATTGAACGTTCTCGCTTAGTTAGGATATGTGGTTCATGCTTTGCTTTGAAGCAATGTCCACTCTCTGTGATCACAACACGGAAACTCAGAAATTAAATAATACAGTATGTTAATAAAGGTGACTATCCATTAATCATTTAAATTTATGATAAAGCACAGGTATTCAAAAGTGACCTAAATTTATCTAAGTAGAATTTAAGTGGCGTATTCTATTGGAAGGGAGCTATTTTTACGGATGAACTTTACGGCAATATAAACCATGAATTTAATTAAAACTTTGTCTCTAAATGGCTTTTATTGTTCAATTATATATCTGCACTGTCTAGGTACATAGTATACCTGCACTGTATAGGTACATGGTATACCTGCACTGTCTATATTCCTAATGTACAAACCTACACATTGTCTCAACGTCCCACTGATTACCAACAAGGTGTAAACTCAATTGCATTACAATTCATATTTTGAAAATATCTGTGTTCTTATTTTACAGAACA
>CAUDMG010000170.1:0-62500 GCA_958450375.1 Homarus gammarus
AGGAATGCGGGTTGCGAGATGGGGAGAGGGAAGGGGGAAGCGAGCGGGAATCAAGGGGAAAAGGAAGGGGGACGGACGGGGACAAAAAGGAATAAGGAAGGCAGGGGGAAGGAAAGAAGAAAGAACGAGAGGGAAGAAGAGAAAGAAGAAGAAGAGAAAGAACGAGTGGAGGAGAGAGAGAGCAGAGGAGAGAGACGAAAGAAGAGAGAGAGCAGAAATGAAGAGAAGAAAGAAGAGAGAAGAGAAGAGAGAGAAGAGAAGAAGAAGAAGAGCAGAGGAGAAGAGAACAGAGAGAAAGATAGGAAGCCAAGGAAGAAGAGAGATAAAAAGAGGTAAGAAAGAAGAGACGAAGAAAGGAAGGCCGAAGAGGTGAAGAAGAAGAGATAGAGAAGAGAAGAGAAGAAGGAGAGAGAAAGAGAGAAGAAGAAGAGAGAAGAAAGAAGAAAGAAGAGAAGAAGAAAGAGAAGAGGAGAAAGTAAAGAAGGAGAAGAAGAGAAGAGAATAGAGAAGAAAGAAGAAAGAGAAGAAAAGGAGAGAGTGAAAGAGAAGAGAAGAAGAAATGAAGGGAAGAAGAGAGAAGAAAGAGAAAGAGAGAAGAATAGCAGAAGAGAGAGGAAGAAAGAGAAGGTAAAAAGGAGAAGGGAAGAAGAAGAGAGAAGAAGGAAAGTAAAGAAGAGAGGGAGGGGAAAGAGAGAAAAGAGAGGAGAAGGAAGAAAAAAAAGAAAGAGAAGAGAAGAAAAAAGGAAGAAAAAAAAAAGAAGAAGAACGAAAAAGAAGGAAGAACTTAAAACTTCCTTCAACACCCAACACATTACCTTAGTCGTAACATTACCTACACTTACGGGTACACCCTCACTACACCCACACACTTACACCCTCACTACACCCACACACTTGCACCCTCACTACACCCACACACTTACACCCTCACTACACCCACACACTTACACCCTCACTACACCCACACACTTACACCCTCACTACACCCACACACTTACACCCTCACTACACCCACACACTTACACCCTCACTACACCCACACACTTACACCCTCACTACACCCACACACTTACACCCTCACTACACCCACACACTTACACCCTCACTACACCCACACACTTACACCCTCACTACACCCACACACTTACACCCTCACTACACCCACACACTTACACCCTCACTACACCCACACACTTACACCCTCACTACACCCACACACTTACACCCTCACTACACCCACTACCATCACCCACTCCACCACCCCCACCAACAAACACCCTCTCCAACACCTACACCACCATAACCACCACCACCCTCTCCAACACCAACACCCTCTCCTACACCCCATCAACACCCTCTCCAACACCTACACCACCATAACCACCACCACCCTCACCAACAAACACCCTCTCCTACCCCCCATCAACACCCTCTCCAACACCTACACCACCATAACCACCACCACCCTCTCCAACACCGCCAACACCCTCTCTTACACCTCTCACCTCGTGTTTACATCAGGCAGCCACAACCCGGGGCAAGAGTCTCACACACACACACACACACACACACACACACACACACACGAGACGATTATAAAAAGTGAAAAATTTCTTATGAACTTTTCACCTTGCTGGGGGCGTCAGGCACTTACGGTAGGTACAGTACAGGAGGCATGAAACACTGACGGAGGGGGGAGGGGGAGGGGGGAGAGGGGGAGGGGTGAGAGGGGAGAGGGTGGGAGAGGGGTGAGGGGGGAGGGGTGAGGGGCGAGGGGTGAGAGGGAGGGGGAGGGGTGAGAGGGGGGAGGGTAGGGATGGGGAGAAGGAGGGGTGAGAGGGAGGGTTGGGGTAAAAGGAGAGAAAGGGAAGGTGAGAGGGAGGGAGGGACGGAGGGAGAAGGTAGAGGTAAGTTTTGGGAGGGAGGGAAGGAGAAGAGAGGAGAAGGGAGGGGAAAGGAAGGGAAGAATAAGAGAGGGGAAAGGAGGGTAAAAGGGAAAAGAGAGGGAAGGAGTAAAGAGGGAGAAGAGACAGGAGGAGGAGGAGGAGGATGTTTTAATATGGAAGGAGGGGAAGAAGTAGTGGAAAGGGGAGAGAGAAGGAGGGAGGTAGTATAATAAAGAAGAAAAGGAGGGAATGGAGAAAACAGAAGAGAGGCATAACAGAATGGCGGTAAAAACTGAGGAAGGGAAAGAGGAAAAAGAAGAGAAATAAAAGGCAGGAAGGGAGAGAAGGAAGAGAAGGGCGATTTGAGAGGTAGGGAGAGGAGGAGGAAAAATGGAAAGGAGGAGAGAAGGAAAATGATGAGAAGGATGATTAAAAAGGAGGAAGGGAGAGGAGGAAAATAAAAGGAGGGGGAGAGAAGAGGGAAGAAGAGGAGGGAAAAATACGACAGGCCACACCACCACAACACCATCACACCACCACAACACCATCACACCACCACAACACCATCACACCACCACACCATCACACCACCACAACACCATCACACCACCACAACACCATCACACCACCACAACACCATCACACCACCACAACACCATCACAACACCATCACACCACCACAACACCATCACACCACCACAACACCATCACACCATCACAACACCACAACACCATCACACCATCACAACACCATCACACCACCACAACACCATCACACCACCACAACACCATCACACCACCACAACACCATCACACCACAACCATCACACCACCACAACACCATCACACCACAGTACCACCACAACACCATCACACCACAACACCATCACACCATCACAACACCATCAAACCACCACAACACCATCACACCACCACAACACCATCACACAACCACAACACCATCACAACACTATCACACCACAACACTATCACACCATCAAACCACCACAACACTATCACACCACCACAACACCATCACACCATCACACCACCACAACACCATCACACCATCACAACACCATCACACCACCACAACACCATCACACCACCACAACACCATCACACCACCACACCATCACACCACCACAACACCATCACACCACCACAACACCATCACACCACCACAACACCATCACACCACCACAACACCATCACACCATCACACCACCACAACACCATCACACCACCACAACACCATCACAACACTATCACACCACCACAACACTATCACACCATCAAACCACCACAACACTATCACACCACCACAACACCATCACACCACCACAACACCATCACACCATCACAACACCATCACACCACCACATCACCATCACACCACCACAACACCATCACACCACCACAACACCATCACACCACCACAACACCATCACACCACCACAACACCATCACAACACTATCACACCACCACAACACTATCACACCATCAAACCACCACAACACTATCACACCACCACAACACCATCACACCACCACAACACCATCACACCATCACACCACCACACCACCACAACACCATCACACCACCACAACACCATCACACCACCACAACACCATCACACCACCACAACACCACAACACCACCACAACACCATCAAACCACCACAACACTATCACACCACCACAACACCATCACACCACCACAACACCATCACACCATCACACCACCACACCACCACAACACCATCACACCACCACAACACCATCACACCACCACACCACCACAACACCATCACACCACCACAACACTATCACACCACCACAACACCATCACACCACCACAACACCATCACACCACCACAACACCATCACACCACCACATCACCATCACACCACCACAACACCATCACACCACCACAACACCATCACACCACCACAACACCATCACAACACTATCACACCACCACAACACTATCACACCATCAAACCACCACAACACTATCACACCACCACAACACCATCACACCACCACAACACCATCACACCATCACACCACCACACCACCACAACACCATCACACCACCACAACACCATCACACCACCACAACACCATCACACCACCACAACACCACAACACCACCACAACACCATCAAACCACCACAACACTATCACACCACCACAACACCATCACACCACCACAACACCATCACACCATCACACCACCACACCACCACAACACCATCACACCACCACAACACCATCACACCACCACACCACCACAACACCATCACACCACCACAACACTATCACACCACCACAACACCATCACACCACCACAACACCATCACACCACCACAACACCATCACACCACCACAACACCATCACACCACCACAACACCATCACACCACCACAACACCATCACACCACCACAACACCATCACACCACCACATCACCATCACACCACCACAACACCATCACACCACCACAACACCATCACACCACCACAACACCATCACACCACCACAACACCATCACACCATCACACCACCACAACACCACAACACCACCACATCGTTACCAAAACCACTTCCCCCCAAATTAAAATAGTAATAAAAAATCCCCAAAATATATATTAAGCGAGATAGGTGTGACCAGTAACGATGTGAGGAAACAAATGGACAACTAAAGCCTAATAAGTCACCAGGTCCCGCTGAGATATTTGCCAGAGTATTAAAGGAATGTAAGGAAGAGCTTAGTTGTTTAACATGTCCTTAAAAACAGGTGTAGTACCAGAATCCTGGAGGTCAGCGAATGTAATACGAATTTTCAAGAAGGGAGATAGATCACTATCCTCTGACTACCGTCCAATCAGTCTAACATCAATTGTAGGTAAATTACTGGAAGCAATAATTTCAAACTATTCGAAATCACCTGGAGAAGCACAAGTTGATCAATGATTCCCAGCATGGCTTCACAAGCGGGCGTTCTTGTCTGACTAATCTATTAACATTCTTTTCATCAGTTTTCGAATCAGTGGACGAGGGGCACAATTATGATGTGGTATATCTCGACTTTTGCAAAGCCTTCGACAGAGTCCTCCACGAAAGACTAATAAGAAAAGTGGAAGCTCATGACATTGGAGGAGATATTCTAATCTAGATTAATGTATGGTTACAGGACAGGAAACAGCTAGTAAGCATTAACGGCACTAAATCCGATTGGGGTAACGTCACTAGTGGAGCACCCCAAGGATTAGTACTAGGATCATTACTATTTATTTTATACATAAACGACATAGATAGAGGCGTAGACAGCAACATAAGTAAATTTGCTGATTACACTAAAATAGAGCGTGTAATTAAATCTGACGAGGACTCCGCAAAACTACAGGAAGATCTAAAAAAAAATTTCGCATGGTCTGAAAAATGGCAGATGAAATCTAATGTGGACAAATGCAAAGTACTTAAACAAAGGAGATGTAAACAGAGAAACCAGATACCAGATGAACAACGTCGTTATAGAGAAATCCGACTGCGAGAAAGATTTAAGAGTAATGATAAGTAGGAATCTTAAACCAACACAACAATGTGTATTTGCTAGAAACAAGGTGAACAAAAGACTTGGGTTCACACAAAGGAGTGTTAGTTACAAGACTAACGAGGTTATCCTAAAACTATATCTTGCCCTTGTGAGACCTCACCTGGATTACACGGTTCAGTTCTGGTCACCGTACTACAGAATGGATATAGAATCCCTAGAAAGAATTCAGAGGAGAATGACAAGACTAATCCCGGGCATTAGGAACCTTGAGTACAGAGACAGGTTAAAGCATCTTAATTTGCACTCCCTCGAGAGACGTAGAGTGAGGGGCGATATGATCGAGGTGTATAAATGGAAGTCAGGACTAAACAAAGGTGACATAACAAAGGTACTCAGACTATCCAACCAGGAGCGAACTCGTAGCAATGGTTTTAAATTAGACAAATTTAGATTTAGGCGCGAGATAGGTAAACATTGGTTTGAAAATAGAGTAGTGGATGAGTGGAACAAGTTACCAAACATCATCATTAACTGGAACACGCTGGATAGCTTCAAACATAGGGTGGATGAGCGATAGGGGTTGGGTGTAAACGGGACTGCCCAGTATGGACCAATAGTTACTGTTTCCTCCAGTCTTATGTGTACTCCACACTCCCTGGACCAACACACACAGTGATAATGGCCATCCCTCAAATATATCTCACAAAGACACACTGAGTAGTTTGATGATATACCTGTTTGAATGATGTACACATTTTGACCCACACACACACACACACACACACACACACACACACACACACACACACACACTCACACACACACACACTACAGGTACTGTCGTCTTCTCTCTACTTTACTCTCTAAGATAACATTTTTAGGAGAGTTGTTATTTATATTGTAGCTGTGTGATATATTATTTTCCTCTCTGACAAAAATAATAATGATAATGATGAAAATAATAATGATAATAATAATAATAATAATAATAGTAATAATAAATGAACACCATTACAACTACGAACAACAATGACGGTAACAAAGAGCTGTACACTATAACGACCGTAACATTGTATCAGTGTCCGTCACAACCGTCACAAAGTCCGTAACACTGTAACAACCGTAATATGGACAGACACAATAGCAACAACCATTACAACAATTACTACAACCATTACAACAATTACTACAACCATTACAACAATTACTACAACCATTACAACAATTACTACAACCATTACAACAATTACCACAACCATTACAACAATTACCACAACCATTACAACAATTACCACAACCATTACAACAATTACTACAACCATTACAAAAATTACTACAACTATTATTCAAAATTATCCTTCCCTCCCTCCATCCCTTTTCTCTCCCTTCCTTCGTTCTCTATTCTCCCTTTCCCTTCCTCCCTTGTCCAGTCTTCCCCCAATTTACCCCTCCCTGTCCCTTCCTCCCTTTTTCCCTCCCCTTCTCCTTTCCCATTCTTTACCACACTCCCTCTCTCCCCCTCCCCCCACCCTCCCCCCCTCCCATGACACGGTCGGCTGTCCCATTTACACACTATTACCATCCCATTGGTTACTCCCTCACCCACGTCCCACACCTCTCCGGGGGGGGGGGGGAAGGGGGGAGGGGGGGTGGTGGTGAGGTGTGGTGAGGGGAGGGGGGTGGTGGTGAGGGGAGGTGGTGAGGTGTAATGGAGGTGGTTTGTGAGAGTTGATGGTGGGGGGGAGTGGTATTGAGGGGAGGTGAGGGGAGGTGAGGGGAAAATGATGAGGAAGAGGAGGACATAGTAGTGAGGAGAGATCAAGGTGAGTGGACATAATGGTGAGGGGAGATGATGATGATAATGATGATGACAGGTGATAATGATGGGAGATGATGATGAGGGGAAATTCACAACACAAGAACACGAGACACGACGAAGATCCACACAACACCACCCCTACCACACCCTGACCACCCCTACCACACCCCCACCTACCACACCTGTAATCACCTGAAACAAAGCAATTAGCACAGGTAAGACGACATACTCCTTACCTCGTCTGGATATGCAAATTAGGTCAACTCCTCAGGTGACAGTACAAGACCACAGAGGGAGACTTACCTGTCTTAATTGGAGGCTATATCCGGCCTTACCTGTCTTAATTGGAGGCTATATCCGGCCTTAACTGTCTTAATTGGAGGCTATATCCGGCCTTACCTGTCTTAATTGGAGGCTATATCCGGCCTTACCTGTTTTAATTGGAGGCTATAACCGGCCTTAGCTGTCTTAATTGGAGGCTATATCCGGCCTTACCTGTCTTAATTGGAGGCTAAATCCGGCCTTAGCTGTCTTAATTGGAGGCTAAATCCGGCCTTAGCTGTCTTAATTGGAGGCTATATCCGGCCTTACCTGTCTTAATTGGAGGATATATCCGGCCTTACCTGTCTTAATTGGAGGCTATATCTGGCCTTACCTGTCTTAATTTGAGGCTGAATCCTGCCTTACCTGGCCTTACTGACCTGACGGAAGGAGTCTTGTACCCAGTGAGGGATGGTTATGTTTTTGTATGGTTGGTAGTGAACACACACACACACCACACCACCGAAGGGTCAAGACGTACCTGGCGCTCCTCTCGGAGCAGCCAGGTCAACTGTTAAGTTGGCCCATACCAATCCCCTCCCCTGAACCCTCCTCCCCACCGGAATATCAACAAGTTCTCGCCAGAAGTTACAATTTCATTTACGAAAGGAACGGAACCAGTGTTAAACAGAGGTGAACAGTGCTTAAGACAGTGAGAACAACTCAACAGTAACAGTCGTACCCAAGTTAACCTTCACACAGTGAGGTCCCAGGTACCCAGTGATAACGGCCTGTGAGACCCAACAACCAGCGATGTGTTAATCCGTCTACGATAGGAAGGCCTGGGACCAAACCTCACTCATATAACACCATCTGTGAGGGAATTACTACACCACATGTCCCTCATAACACCATATGTGAGGGAATTACTACACCACGTCAGGTCCCTCATAACACCATCTGTGAGGGAATTACTACACCACGTCAGGTCCCTCATCACACCATCTGTGAGGGAATTACTACACCACGTCAGGTCCCTCATAACACCATCTGTGAGGGAATTACTACACCACGTCAGGTCCCTCATCACACCATCTGTGAGGGAATTACTACACCACGTCAGGTCCCTCATAACACCATCTGTGAGGGAATTACTACACCACGTGATGCCCCTCATAACACCATCTGTGAGGGAATTACTACACCACGTCAGGTCCCTCATCACACCATCTGTGAGGGAATTACTACACCACGTCAGGTCCCTCATAACACCATCTGTGAGGGAATTACTACACCACGTGATGCCCCTCATAACACCATCTGCGAGGGAATTACTACACCACGTGAGGCCCCTCATAACACCATCTGTGAGGGAACTACTACACCACGTGATGCCCCTCATAACACCATCTGTGAGGGAATTACTACACCACGTCAGGCCCCTCATAACACCATCTGTGAGGGAACTACTACACCACGTGATGCCCCTCATAACACCATCTGTGAGGGAACTACTACACCACGTGATGCCCCTCATAACACCATCTGTGAGGGAATTACTACACCACGTCAGGCCCCTCATAACACCATCTGTGAGGGAACTACTACACCACGTGATGCCCCTCATAACACCATCTGTGAGGGAACTACTACACCACGTGATGCCCCTCATAACACCATCTGTGAGGGAATTACTACACCACGTCAGGTCCCTCATGACACCATCTGTGAGGGAATTACTACACCACGTCAGGTCCCTCATAACACCATCTGTGAGGGAATTACTACACCACGTGAGGTCCCTCATAACACCATCTGTGAGGGAATTACTACACCACGTCAGGTCCCTCATAACACCATCTGTGAGGGAGTTACTACACCACTTGAGGCCCCTCATAACACCATCTGCGAGGGAATTACTACACCACGCCAGGCCCCTCATAACACCATCTGAGGGAACTACTACACAACGTGAGTTCCTCCTAACACCATCTGGGAGGGAGTTACTACACTACGAGTTTGTTGTTCAACACCTACATTAATCTGTATGTTAACTGTATGTTCCTTTACCTTTCTCTAATGAAGGCTTTTGTTAAACCACCAGAATTTTTTCAATAAACCGTTAATTATTATTATTATTATTATTTATTATTATTATTATTATTATTATTATTATTACACACACACACACACTTGGGACTTGGCAACACTGTAATTAAGGACTTTCTCAGGAGCTAATTAAACCTCTTGTAAGTGTAAAGTAACTACTGCTCTTATCTCTAACTGTACTTATACTTTACACTTTCCACCTGCCAACACTTTACTTACTGTTGGCAGACTGACAACAGATGATAGTCTTTTGTTTGGGTGGTATTTTTATGTAATATTGGATTGACAACACTGATTACACGTCAATAACTACCACCACTACCACAGGGGGAGGGAGCAGTAAGGGAGTGATACTTGTTAACTCTTGTCTTTTGAGGACCACTTGACCCTTCTCCTCCTCCCCCTCCTAGTGACACCTCCTCCTCCTCCTCCTAGCGACTCCTCCTCCTCCTCCTCCCCCTCCTAGTGACACCTCCTCCTCCTCCTAGCGACTCCTCCTCCCCCTCCTCTCCAGGGTGGGGGTGCACTTAACACAAGATAGGGCCGAGGTTCTGCCCTACTGAGAATATGTTAAGACTTAGCAGGACTCTCTCTCTCTCTCTCACTCTCTCTCTCTCTCTCTCACTAAGGGTTACACCATCTTACATCACTTAAACTTGATTCACTAGGTCGAGAGCAACGCCAGGCACTGCTGATGGCTCGTGCTGGCGTTGTACCGACCTCTTGAGTGACACAGAGACGCCTTCAAGTTGGAGAGTTACGTCAGGCGCTAGTGTTCGCTCGTCCTGGTGTTGTGAGATCGTTAAAATCATTTACAGTAACCTTGACCTCATAACCGACAAAGATACGTACGCTAGTTAGGAAGTTACGCCAGGCGCTAGTGATCGCTCGTACTGGCGTTGTTGTTCGCTCGTACTGGCATTAGTGTTCGTTCGTTCTGGCATTAGTGTTCGTTGGTACTGGCATTGTTGTTCGCTCGTATTGACGTTGGTGATCGCTCGTACTGGCATTGGTGATCGCTCGTATTGACGTTGGTGATCGCTCGTACTGGCGTTGGTGATCGCTCGTACTGGCATTGGTGATCTCTCGTATTGGCGTTGGTGATCGCTCGTACTGGCATTGGTGATCGCTCGTAATGGCGTTGGTGATCGCTCGTATTGACGTTGGTGATCGCTCGTATTGACGTTGGTGATCGCAAAATACTGGCGTTGGTGATCGCTCGTACTGGCGTTGGTGATCGCTCGTACTGGCATTGGTGATCGCTCGTAGTGGCGCTGTAAGGCTCTATAATAAGTACGACCTCTAAGTGAAGTCTCTCATTTCCAGGGGCCAGAGTGACGTCCGCTACAAGTTATAGCTCAGAGTCGACCATTACCTCCCTGAGAACAGCTTGGTGTGTGTGTGTGTGTGTGTGTGTGTGTGTGTGTGTGTGTGTGTGTGTGTGTGTGTGTGTGTGTGTGTGTGTGCGTGCGTGCGTGTGTGTGTGTGTGTGTGTGTGTGTGTGTGTGTGTGTGTGTGTGTGTGTGTGTGCTATGTATGTTTCTTTCTTGTCTCTTATGTGTCTTATATTATCTGTGTATACGACTCTCCACACACACACACACACACACACACACACACACACACACACACACACGGTATCTCCAACATTACACAAAAATTTCACACTTTCACTAATTCTTGTGTCGCTTTAATGTACAACACAGATTACGAGGGGAAGGGTGAGGGGAGGGGAGGGGTGAGGGGAGGGGGGAGGGAAAGTGGGGAGGGTGAGGGGGAAGGCAGGAGGGTGAGGGGAAAGGGAAGAGGGGAAGGGGGGTAGGGAAAAGGGAGAGGGAAAAGGGGAAAATGCGGGAGGGTTAGGGGAAGGGGGGGGGAGTGAGGGGAAGGGGGGGGAGTGAGGGGAGTGAGAGGAAATGAAGGAAGATGTAGAGACTAACTTCTGCCATCCTGTTGTTAACTTAGAGAGAGAGAGAGAGAGAGAGAGAGAGAGAGAGAGAGAGAGAGTGTCATCACCACATTCCAGTTGACAATAACACACTGACACGCTCCTCTCCGGCCCTCACCTGGAATCGGGAATGGAGATCAAGGAATAGGAATAAGAAATACAAAACCGGGAAACGGGAATGTGGACTCAGGAACCAAAGAATGAAGATCGGGAATTAGGAATCAAGACTCAAGAATCGGGAATGAATGTGGAATAAGGAATATGGAATCAGGAATTTAAAATCAGAAATCAGGAATGTATAATCAGGAATCAGGAATGTATAATCAGGAATCAGGAATGTATAATCAGGAATCAGGAATGTATAATCAGGAATCAGGAATGTATAATCAGGAATCAGGAATGCGAAATGACAAAAAATACGGGAATCATCACCCCCCCCCCCTCTTGTCGCGAAGTACCTGGCCACGTGAAATTCTGTGTCTGTCTGTCTGTCTGTCTGCTTGTTTCTGTGTCTGCCTGTATGTCTGTCTGTCTGCTTGTTTCTGTGTCTGCCTGTATGTCTGTCTGTCTGCTTGTTTCTGTGTCTGCCTGTATGTCTGTCTATCTGTCTTTGTCTGTCTGTCTGTTTCTTTATCTGTCTGTTTTATCAATTCCATAATTATAACTATTATCACATTATCATCATTCGTACACACACACACACACACACAGACACACACACACACACACACACACAGACACACACACAGACACACACACACACACACACACTATGTTGGTTGAAGCTAAATAAAAGACTATTACTTGCCAAGGTAACTCAACTCATTAGCATACATTAGCATAGAACAACAGGTAGGAGAGCACGAGCCAGGTGGATACATACTCCCTTGGCTCCCTCACACAGACTTCCTCAAGATGAGTTATGTCTCGTCTGTGTGGGTGGGGTGGGTGGGGTGGGTGGGTTGGGTGGGGTGGGTGGGTAAGGGGTTGGGAGGGAGGTGGGTAGAGTGAGAAGTAGTGATTACATCCCGTCACCAGGTATCTTCACTAGGTAAACGCCAGGTATCCACACCAGGTATCCACACCAGGTATCCACACCAGGTATCCACACAGGTAAACGCCAGGTATCCACACCAGGTATCCACACCAGGTAAACGCCAGGTATCCACACCAGGTATCCACACCAGGTAAACGCCAGGTAAACACCAGGTATCCACACCAGGTATCCACACAGGTAAACGCCAGGTATCCACACCAGGTATCCACACCAGGTATCCACACCAGGTAAACGCCAGGTAAACGCCAGGTATCCACACCAGGTATCCACACCAGGTAAACGCCAGGTAAACACCAGGTATCCACACCAGGTATCCACACCAGGTAAACGCCAGGTAAACGCCAGGTATCCACACCAGGTATCCACACCAGGTAAACGCCAGGTATCCACACCAGGTATCCACACCAGGTATCCACACCAGGTATCCACACCAGGTAAACGCCAGGTATCCACACCAGGTATCCACACCAGGTATCCACACCAGGTATCCACACAGGTAAACGCCAGGTATCCACACCAGGTATCCACACCAGGTATCCACACAGGTAAACGCCAGGTATCCACACCAGGTATCCACACCAGGTATCCACACCAGGTATCCACACCAGGTAAACGCCAGGTATCCACACCAGGTATCCACACCAGGTATCCACACCAGGTATCCACACCAGGTAAACGCCAGGTATCCACACCAGGTATCCACACCAGGTATCCACACCAGGTATCCACACCAGGTATCCACACCAGGTATTGAAATCAGGTGAAGAAAGGTTTGTTTACACTCTGTTGCAACACATCAACACTGCCTTGTCAATGGTGAGGGGTGATGGTGAGGGGTGATGGTGAGGGGTGATGGTGAGGGGTGATGGTGAGGGGTGATGGTGAGAGGTGATGGTGAGGGTGATGGTGAGGGGTGATGGTGAGGGGTGATGGTGAGGGGTGATGGTGAGGGGTGATGGTGAGGGGTGATGGTGAGGGGTGATGGTGAGAGGTGATGGTGAGGGGTGATGGTGAGGGGTGATGGTGAGGGTGATGGTGAGGGGTGATGGTGAGGGGTGATGGTGAGGGGTGATGGTGAGGGGTGATGGTGAGGGGTGATGGTGAGGGGTGATGGTGAGGGGTGATGGTGAGGGGTGATGGTGAGAGGTGATGGTGAGGGGTGATGGTGAGGGGTGATGGTGAGGGGTGATGGTGAGGGGTGATGGTGAGAGGTGATGGTGAGGGGTGATGGTGAGGGGTGATGGTGAGGGTGATGGTGAGGGTGATGTTGAGGGGTGATGGTGAGGGGTGATGGTGAGGGTGATGGTGAGGGGTGATGGTGAGGGGTGATGGTGAGGGGTGATGGTGAGGGTGATGGTGAGGGGTGATGGTGAGGGGTGATGGTGAGGGTGATGGTGAGGGGTGATGGTGAGGGGTGATGGTGAGGGTGATGGTGAGGGGTGATGGTGAGGGGTGATGGTGAGGGTGATGGTGAGGGGTGATGGTGAGGGGTGATGGTGAGGGTGATGGTGAGGGGTGATGGTGAGGGTGATGGTGAGGGGTGATGGTGAGGGTGATGGTGTGGGTGATGGTGAGGGGTGATGGTGAGGGGTGATGGTGAGGGGTGATGGTGAGGGGTGATGGTGAGGGGTGATGGTGAGGGGTGATGGTGAGGGGTGATGGTGAGGGGTGATGGTGAGGGTGATGGTGAGGGGTGATGGTGAGGGTTGATGGTGAGGGGTGAGGGAGAGGGGTGATGGTGAGGGTGATGTGAGGGTGATGGTGAGGGGTGATGGTGAGGGGTGATGGTGAGGGGTGATGGTGAGGGTGATGGTGAGGGGTGATGGTGAGGGGTGATGGTGAGGGTGATGGTGAGGGGTGATGGTGAGGGGTGATGGTGAGAGGTGATGGTGAGGGTGATGGTGAGGGGTGATGGTGAGGGGTGATGTGAGGGTGATGGTGAGGGGTGATGGTGAGGGGTGATGGTGAGGGGTGATGGTGAGGGGTTATGGTGAGGGTGATGGTGAGGGGTGATGGTGAGGGGTGATGGTGAGGGTGATGGTGAGGGGTGATGGTGAGGGTGATGGTGAGGGGTGATGGTGAGGGGTGATGGTGAGGGTGATGGTGAGGGGTGATGGTGAGGGGTGATGGTGAGGGTGATGGTGAGGGGTGATGGTGAGGGTGATGGTGAGGGTGATGGTGTGGGGTGATGGTGAGGGGTGATGGTGAGGGGTGATGGTGAGAGGTGATGGTGAGGGGTGATGGTGAGGGTGATGGTGAGGGTGATGGTGAGGGGTGATGGTGAGGGGTGATGGTGAGGGGTTATGGTGATGGTGAGGGGTGATGGTGAGGGGTGATGGTGAGAGGTGATGGTGAGGGGTGATGGTGAGGGGTGATGGTGAGGGTGATGGTGAGGGGTGATGGTGAGGAGTGATGGTGAGGTGATGGTGAGGAGTGATGGTGAGGGGTGATGGTGAGGGGTGATGGTGAGGGGTGATGGTGAGGGGTGATGGTGAGGGCTGTTGGTGAGGGGTGTTGGTGAGGAGGTGATGGTGAGGGGTGATGGTGAGGGTGATGGTGAGGGTGATGGTGAGGGGTGATGGTGAGGGTGATGGTGAGGGTGATGGTGTGGGGTGATGGTGAGGGGTGATGGTGAGGGGTGATGGTGAGGGTGATGGTGAGGAGTGATGGTGAGGGGTGATGGTGAGGGGTGATGGTGAGGGGTGATGGTGAGTGGTGATGGTGAGGGGTGATGGTGAGGGTGATGTTGAGAGGTGATGGTGAGGGGTGATGGTGAGGGGTGATGGTGAGGGGTGATGGTGAGGGTGATGGTGAGGGGTGATGGTGAGGGGTGATGGTGAGGGTGATGGTGAGGGTGATGGTGAGGGGTGATGGTGAGGGGTGATGGTGAGGGGTGATGGTGAGGGGTGATGGTGAGGGTGGTGAGGGTGATGGTGAGGGGTGATGGTGACGGGTGATGGTGAGGGGTGATGGTGAGGGTGATGGTGAGGGTGATGGTGAGGGGTGATGGTGAGGGGTGATGGTGAGGGTGATGGTGAGGGTGATGGTGAGGGGTGATGGTGAGGGGTGATGGTGAGGGGTGATGGTGAGGGGTGATGGTGAGGGGTGATGGTGAGTGGTGATGGTGAGGGGTGATGGTGAGGGGTGATGGTGAGGGGTGATGGTGATGTGTGCTGGTGAGGGGTGATGGTGAGGGTGATGGTGAGGGGTGATGGTGAGGGGTGATGGTGAGGGTGATGGTGAGGGGTGATGGTGAGGGTGATGGAGGTGAGTGAGGTGATGGTGAGGGTGATGGTGAGGGGTGATGGTGAGGGGTGATGGTGAGGGTGATGGTGAGGGGTGATGGTGAGGGGTGATGGTGAGGGTGATGGGGTGATGGTGAGGGGTGATGGTGAGGGTGATGGTGAGGGTGATGGTGAGGGTGATGTTGAGGGGTGATGGTGAGGGGTGATGGTGAGGGGTGATGGTGAGGGGTGATGGTGAGGGGTGATGGTGATGGTGAGGGGTGATGATGAGGGGTGATGGTGAGGGTGATGGTGAGGGGTGATGGTGAGGGGTGATGGTGAGGGGTGATGGTGAGGGGTGATGGTGAGGGGTGATGGTGAGAGGTGATGGTGAGGGGTGATGGTGAGGGGTGATGGTGAGGGGTGATGGTGAGGGGTGATGGTGAGGGGTGATGGTGAGGAGTGATGGTGAGGGGTGATGGTGAGGGGTGATGGTGAGGGTGATGGTGAGGGGTGATGGTGAGGGGTGATGGTGAGGGTGATGTGAGGGTGATGGTGAGGGGTGATGGTGAGGGTGATGGTGAGGGGTGATGGTGAGGGGTGATGGTGAGGGGTGATGGTGAGGGGTGATGGTGAGGGTGATGGTGAGGGTGATGGTGAGGGTGATGGTGAGGTGATGGGGGTGATGGTGAGGGTGATGGTGAGGGGTGATGGTGAGGGGTGATGGTGAGGGGTGATGGTGAGGGGTGATGGTGAGGGGTGATGGTGAGGGGTGATGGTGAGGAGTGATGGTGAGGGGTGATGGTGAGGGTGATGGTGAGGGGTGATGGTGAGGGTGATGGTGAGGGTGATGGTGAGGGGTGATGGTGAGGGGTGATGGTGAGGGGTGATGGTGAGGGTGATGGTGAGGGGTGATGGGAGGGGTGATGGTTTGGGGTGATGGTGAGTGGTGATGGTGAGGGGTGATGGTGAGGGGTGATGGTGAGGGGTGATGGTGAGGGGTGATGGTGAGGGGTGATGGTGAGGGTGATGGTGAGGGTGATGGTGAGGGGTGATGGTGAGGGGTGATGGTGAGGGGTGATGGTGAGGGGTGATGGTGAGGGGTGATGGTGAGAGGTGATGGTGAGGGGTGATGGTGAGGGGTGATGGTGAGGGGTGATGGGTGATGGTGAGGGGTGATGGTGAGGGGTGATGGTGATGGTGATGGTGAGGGGTGATGGTGAGGGGTGATGGTGAGGGGTGATGGTGATGGTTGTTGGTGAGGGTGATGGTGAGAGGTGATGGTGAGGGGTGATGGTGAGGGGTGATGGTGAGGGGTGATGGTGAGAGGTGAGGGTGAGGGGTGATGGTGAGGGGTGATGGTGAGGGGTGATGGTGAGGGGTGATGGTGAGGGTGATGGTGAGGGGTGATGGTGAGGGGTGATGGTGAGGGGTGATGGTGAGGGGTGATGGTGAGGGGTG
Source organism: Homarus gammarus (assembly GCA_958450375.1). NCBI lineage: Eukaryota > Metazoa > Arthropoda > Malacostraca > Decapoda > Nephropidae > Homarus > Homarus gammarus. Next base: position 17,328 of record CAUDMG010000170.1, read on the forward strand.
ATGGTGAGGGGTGATGGTGAGGGGTGATGGTGAGGGGTGATGGTGAGGGGTGATGGTGAGGGGTGATGGTGAGGGGTGATGGTGAGGGTGAAGGGTGATGATGAGTGGTGATGGTGAGGGTGATGGTGAGGGTGATGGTGAGGGTGATGGTGAGGGTGATGGTGTGGGGTGATGGTGTGGGGTGATGGTGTTGGTGATGGTGAGGGGTGATGGTGAGGGGTGATGGTGAGGGGTGATGGTGAGGGGTGATGGTGAGGGGTGATGGTGAGGGGTGATGGTGAGGGTGATGGTGAGGGGTGATGGTGAGGGGTGATGATGAGGGGTGATGGTGAGAGGTGATGGTGAGGGGTGATGGTGAGGGGTGATGGTGAGAGGTGATGGTGAGGGGTGATGGTGAGGGGTGATGGTGAGGGGTGATGGTGAGGGTGATGGTGAGGGGTGATGGTGAGGGGTGATGGTGAGGGGTGATGGTGAGGGGTGATGGTGAGGGGTGATGGTGAGGGGTGATGGTGAGGAGTGATGGTGAGGGGTGATGGTGAGGGGTGATGGTGAGGGGTGATGGTGAGGGTGATGGTGAGGGTGATGGTGAGGGGTGATGGTGAGGGGTGATGGTGAGGGGTGATGGTGAGGGGTGATGGTGAGGGGTGATGGTGAGGGTGATGGTGAGAGGTGATGGTGAGGAGTGATGGTGAGGGGTGATGGTGAGGGGTGATGGTGAGGGGTGAGAGGGGGGTGATGGTGAGGGGTGATGGTGAGGGGTGATGGTGAGGGGTGATGGTGAGGGTGATGGTGAGGGGTGATGGTGAGGGGTGATGGTGAGGGGTGATGGTGAGGGGTGATGGTGAGAGGTGATGGTGAGGGGTGATGGTGAGGGGTGATGGTGAGGGGTGATGGTGAGGGGTGATGGTGAGAGGTGATGGTGAGGGGTGATGGTGAGGAGTGATGGTGATGGTGATGGTGATGATGATTAGAGGTGATGGTTAGGGGTGATGGTGAGGGGTGATGGTGAGGGGTGATGGTGAGGGTGATGGTGAGGGGTGATGGTGAGGGGTGATAGTGAGGGTGATGGTGAGGGGTGATGGTGAGGGGTGATGGTGAGGGGTGATGGTGAGGGGTGATGGTGAGGGTGATGGTGAGGAGTGATGGTGAGGGGTGATGGTGAGGGGTGATGGTGAGGGGTGATGGTGAGGGGTGATGGTGAGGGGTGATGGTGAGGGTGATGGTGAGGGGTGATGGTGAGGGGTGATGGTGAGGGGTGATGGTGAGGGGTGATGGTGAGGGGTGATGGTGAGAGGTGATGGTGAGGAGTGATGGTGAGGGGTGATGGTGAGGGGTGATGGTGAGGGGTGATGGTGAGAGGTGATGGTGAGGAGTGATGGTGAGGGGTGATGGTGAGGGGTGATGATGAGGGGTGATGGTGAGAGGTGATGGTGAGGGGTGATGGTGAGGAGTGATGGTGAGAGGTGATGGTGAGGGGTGATGGTGAGGGGTGATGGTGAGGGGTGATGGTGAGGGGTGATGGTGAGGGGTGATGGTGAGGGGTGATGGTGAGGGGTGATGGTGAGGGGTGATGGTGAGGGGTGATGGTGAGGGGTGATGGTGAGAGGTGATGGTGAGGGGTGATGGTGAGGAGTGATGGTGATGGTGAGGGGTGATGATGAGAGGTGATGGTGAGGGGTGATGGTGAGGAGTGATGGTGAGGGGTGATGGTGAGAGGTGATGGTGAGGGGTGATGGTGAGGGTGATGGTGAGTTGTGATGTTGAGTGGTGATGGTGAGGGGTGATGGTGAGGGGTGATGGTGAGGGGTGATGGTGAGGGGTGATGGTGAGGGGTGATGGTGAGGGGTGATGTTGAGGGGTGATGGTGAGAGGTGATGGTGAGGGGTGATGGTGAGGGGTGATGGTGAGGGTGATGGTGAGGGGTGATGGTGAGGGGTGATGGTGAGAGGTGATGGTGAGGAGTGATGGTGAGGGGTGATGGTGAGGGGTGATGATGAGGGTGATGGTGAGAGGTGATGGTGAGGGGTGATGGTGTGGAGTTATGGTGAGTGGTGATGGTGAGGGGTGATGGTGAGGGGTGATGGTGAGGGTGATGGTGAGGGGTGATGATGAGGGGTGATGGTGAGAGGTGATGGTGAGGGGTGATGGTGAGGGTGATGGTGAGGGTGATGGTGAGGGGTGATGGTGAGAGGTGATGGTGAGGAGTGATGGTGAGTGGTGATGGTGAGGGGTGATGGTGAGGGGTGATGGTGAGAGGTGATGGTGAGGGGTGATGGTGAGGAGTGATGGTGAGAGGTGATGGTGAGGGGTGATGGTGAGGGGTGATGGTGAGGGGTGATGGTGAGGGGTGATGGTGAGGGGTGATGGTGAGGTGATGGTGAGGGGTGATGGTGAGGGGTGATGGTGAGGGGTGATGGTGAGGGGTGATGGTGAGGGGTGATGGTGAGGGGTGATGGTGAGGGGTGATGGTGAGAGGTGATGGTGAGGGGTGATGGTGAGGAGTGTTGGTGATGGTGAGGGGTGATGATGAGAGGTGATGGTGAGGGGTGATGGTGAGGGGTGATGGTGAGGGGTGATGGTGAGGGGTGATGTGAGGGTGATGGTGAGAGGTGATGGTGAGGGGTGATGGTGAGGGGTGATGGTGAGGGGTGATGGTGAGGGGTGATGGTGAGGGGTGATGGTGAGGGGTGATGGTGAGGGGTGATGGTGAGGGGTATGGTGAGGGTGATGGTGAGGGGTGATGGTGAGGGGTGATGGTGAGGGGTGATGGTGAGGGGTGATGGTGAGGGGTGATGGTGATGGTGATGATGAGGGTGATGGTGAGGGGTGATGGTGAGGGGTGATGGTGAGGGTGATGGTGAGGTGTTGGTGAGGGGTGATGGTGAGGGGTGATGGTGAAGGGTGATGGTGAAGGGTGTTGGTGAGGGTGTTGGTGATGGCTGATGTTGAGAGCTTGATGGTGAGGGGTGATGGTGAGGGGTGATGGTGAATGGTGAGGGGTGATGGTGAGGGGTGATGGTGAGGGGTGATGGTGAGGGGTGATGGTGAGGGGTGATGGTGAGAGGTGATGGTGAGGGGTGATGGTGAGGGGTGATGGTGAGGGTGATGGTGAGGGGTGATGGTGAGGGTGATGGTGAGAGGTGATGGTGAGGGTGATGGTGAGGGTGATGGTGAGGGGTGATGATGAGGGGTGATGGTGAGAGGTGATGGTGAGGGGTGATGGTGAGAGTGATGAGAGGTGATGGTGAGGGGTGATGGTGAGGGGTGATGGTGAGGGGTGATGGTGAGGGGTGATGGTGAGGGGTGATGGTGAGGGGTGATGGTGAGGGGTGATGGTGAGGGGTGATGGTGAGGGGTGATGGTGAGGGGTGATGGTGAGGGGTGAGGGTGATGGTGAGGGTGATGGTGAGGGGTGATGGTGAGGGTGTTGGTGAGGGTGATGGTGAGGGGTGATGGTGAGGGGTGATGGTGAGAGGTGATGGTGAGGGGTGATGGTGAGGGGTGATGGTGAGGGGTGATGGTGAGGGGTGATGGTGAGGGGTGATGGTGAGGGGTGATGGTGAGGGGTGATGGTGAGGGTGATGGTGAGGTGATGGTGAGGGGTGATGGTGAGGGGTGATGGTGAGGGGTGATGGTGAGGGGTGATGGTGAGAGGTGATGGTGAGGGGTGATGGTGAGGGGTGATGGTGAGGGTGATGATGAGTGGTGATGGTGAGGGGTGATGGTGAGGGGTGATGGTGAGGGGTGATGGTGAGGGGTGATGGTGAGGGTGATGGTGTGGGGTGATGGTGAGGAGGTGATGGTGAGGGTGATGATGAGAGGTGATGGTGAGGGGTGATGGTGAGGGTGATGGTGAGGGTGATGGTGAGAGGTGATGGTGAGGGTGATGGTGAGGGGTGATGGTGAGGGTGATGGTGAGGGGTGATGGTGAGGGGTGATGGTGAGGGGTGATGGTGAGGGGTGATGGTGAGGGTTGATGGTGAGGGTGATGGTGAGGGGTGATGGTGAGGGTGATGGTGAGGGGTGATGGTGAGGGGTGATGGTGAGGGGTGTTGGTGAGGGGTGATGGTGAGTGGTGATGGTGAGGGGTGATGGTGAGGGGTGATGGTGAGGGGTGATGGTGAGGGGTGATGGTGAGGTGTGATGGTGAGGGGTGATGGTGAGGGGTGATGGTGAGGGGTGATGGTGAGTGGTGATGGTGAGGGGTGATGGTGAGGGGTGATGGTGAGAGGTGATGGTGAGGGGTGATGGTGAGAGGTGATGGTGAGGGGTGATGGTGAGGGGTGATGGTGAGGGGTGATGGTGAGAGGTGATGGTGAGGGGTGATGGTGAGGGGTGATGGTGAGGGGTGATGGTGAGGGGTGATGGTGAGGGTGATGGTGAGGAGTCATGGTGAGGGTGATGAGGGTGATGGTGAGGGGTGATGGTGAGGGGTGATGGTGAGGGGTGATGGTGAGGGGTGATGGTGAGGGGTGATGGTGAGGGGTGATGGTGAGGGTGATGGTGAGGGGTGATGGTGAGGGGTGATGGTGAGGGGTGATGGTGATGGTGAGGGGTGATGGTGAGGGGTGATGGTGAGGGGTGATGGTGAGGAGTGATGGTGAGGGGTGATGGTGAGGGGTGATGGTGAGGGTGATGGTGAGGGGTGATGGTGAGGGGTGATGGTGAGGGGTGATGGTGAGGGTGATGGTGAGGGTGATGGTGAGGGGTGATGGTGAGGGGTGATGGTGAGAGGTGATGGTGAGGGGTGATGGTGAGGGGTGATGGTGAGGGGTGATGGTGAGGGGTGATGGTGAGGGGTGATGGTGATGGTGATGGGTGATGTGTGGTGGTGAGGGGTGGTGGTGATGGTTGTGGGTGATGGTGAGGGGTGATGGTGAGGGGTGATGGTGAGGGTGATGGTGAGGGGTGATGGTGAGGGTGATGTGAGGGGTGATGGTGAGGGGTGATGGTGAGGAGTGATGGTGAGGGGTGATGGTGATGGTGTTGGTGTGGGGTGATGGTGAGGGGTGATGGTGAGTGGTGATGGTGAGGGGTGATGGTGAGGGGTGATGGTGAGGGGTGATGATGAGGGTGATGGTGAGGGGTGATGGTGAGGGTGATGTGAGGGTGATGGTGAGGGGTGATGGTGAGGGGTGATGGTGATGGTGAGGGGTGATGATGAGAGGTGATGGTGAGGGGTGATGGTGAGAGGTGATGGTGAGGAGTGATGGTGAGGGGTGATGGTGATGGTGAGGGGTGATGGTGAGAGGTGATGGTGAGGGGTGATGGTGAGGGGTGATGGTGAGGGGTGATGGTGAGGGGTGATGGTGAGGGTGATGGTGAGGGGTGATGGTGAGGGGTGATGGTGAGGGGTGATGGTGAGGGGTGATGGTGAGGAGTGATGGTGAGGGGTGATGGTGAGGGTGATGGTGAGGGGTGATGGTGAGGGTGATGGTGAGGGGTGATGGTGAGGGGTGATGATGAGAGGTGATGGTGAGGGGTGATGGTGAGAGGTGATGGTGAGGGTGATGATGAGGGGTGATGGTGAGGGGTGATGATGAGAGGTGATGGTGAGGGGTGATGGTGAGGGGTGATGGTGAGGGGTGATGGTGAGGGGTGATGGTGAGGGGTGATGGTGAGGGGTGATGGTGAGGGTGATGGTGAGGGGTGATGGTGAGGGGTGATGGTGAGGGGTGATGGTGAGGGGTGATGGTGAGGGGTGATGGTGAGGGGTGATGGTGAGAGGTGATGGTGAGGGGTGATGGTGAGGGGTGATGGTGAGGGTGATGGTGAGGGGTGATGGTGAGGGGTGATGGTGAGGAGTGATGGTGAGGGGTGATGGTGAGGGGTGATGGTGAGGGGTGATGGTGAGGGGTGATGGTGAGGGTTATGGTGAGGTGATGGGAGGGTGATGGTGAGGGGTGATGTGAGAGGTGATGGTGAGGGGTGATGGTGAGGGGTGATGGTGAGGGGTGATGGTGAGGGGTGATGGTGAGGGGTGATGGTGAGGGGTGATGGTGAGGGGTGATGGTGATGGTGATGGTGAGGGTGATGGTGAGGGGTGATGGTGAGGGGTGATGGTGAGAGGTGATGGTGAGGGTGATGGTGAGGGGTGATGGTGAGGGGTGATGGTGAGGGGTGATGGTGAGAGGTGATGGTGAGGGGTGATGGTGAGGGGTGATGGTGAGGGGTGATGGTGAGAGGTGATGGTGAGGGTGATGTGAGGGTGATGGTGAGGGTGATGGTGAGGGTGATGGTGAGGGGTGATGGTGAGGGGTGATGGTGAGGAGTGATGGTGAGGGGTGATGGTGAGAGGTGATGGTGAGGGGTGATGGTGAGGGGTGATGGTGAGGGTGATGGTGAGGGGTGATGGTGAGGGGTGATGGTGAGGGGTGATGGTGAGGAGTGATGGTGAGGGGTGATGGTGAGAGGTGATGGTGAGGGGTGATGGTGAGAGGTGATGGTGAGGGGTGATGGTGAGGGGTGATGGTGAGAGGTGATGGTGAGGAGTGATGGTGAGGGGTGATGGTGAGGGGTGATGGTGAGGTGTGATGGTGAGGGGTGATGGTGAGGGTGATGGTGAGGGGTGATGATGAGAGGTGATGGTGAGGGTGATGGTGAGGGGTGATGGTGAGGGTGATGTGAGGGTGATGGTGAGGGGTGATGATGAGGGTGATGGTGAGGGTGATGGTGAGGGGTGATGATGAGAGGTGATGGTGAGGGGTGATGATGAGAGGTGATGGTGAGGGGTGATGGTGAGGGGTGATGGTGAGGAGTGATGGTGAGGGGTGATGGTGAGGGGTGATGGTGAGGGGTGATGGTGAGGAGTGATGGTGAGGGGTGATGGTGAGAGGTGATGGTGAGGGGTGATGGTGAGGGGTGATGGTGAGGGGTGATGGTGAGGGGTGATGGTGAGGAGTGATGGTGAGGGGTGATGATGAGAGGTGATGGTGAGGGGTGATGGTGAGGGGTGATGGTGAGGGGTGATGATGAGAGGTGATGGTGAGGGGTGATGATGAGAGGTGATGGTGAGGGGTGATGGTGAGGGGTGATGGTGAGGGGTGATGATGAGAGGTGATGGTGAGGGGTGATGGTGAGGGGTGATGGTGAGGGTGATGGTGAGGGGTGATGGTGAGGGGTGATGATGAGAGGTGATGGTGAGGGGTGATGATGAGAGGTGATGGTGAGGGGTGATGGTGAGGGGTGATGGTGAGGGGTGATGGTGAGGGGTGATGGTGAGGGGTGATGGTGAGGGGTGATGGTGAGGTGTGATGGTGAGGAGTGATGGTGAGGGGTGATGGTGAGGGGTGATGGTGAGGGGTGATGAGGGGGGTGATGGTGAGGGGTGATGGTGAGGGGTGATGGTGAGGGGTGATGGTGAGGGGTGATGGTGAGGGGTGATGGTGAGGGGTAATGGTGAGGGGTGATGGTGAGGGGTGATGGTGAGGGGTGATGGTGAGGGGTGATGGTGAGGGGTGAGAGGGGGGGTAAGGAGGGGGGTGAATGAGGGAAGGTGGGAGAAGTGAACGGGATGGAGAAGGAGTGAAAGGGGGAAAGAAGGAATGGAAAGGGGAAGAGAGGGGCGGGAGGAATAGGAGAGGGTGAGAGTGGGATGCGGGAAGAATGAGAGGGGTGGATGAATGGTGAGAGAGGGTAGGGAAAGATAAAAGATAAAATAAGGGAAAAATGGAAAAAAAAAGAGAAGATTTGTGTAGGATGAAGGAGAGAGAGAGAGAGAGAGAGAGAGAGAGAGAGAGAGAGAGAGAGAGAGAGAGCCATTCAGATTTAAAGCAGGTGATGTGTGTGTGTGTGTGTGTGTGTGTGTGTGTGTGTGTGTGTGTGTGTGTACGCGGGGGTCAGGTGATGTACAGGTGCTGTGGGAAGCTGGTGGTGGTAGTGGTGTGTGGTTGGTGATGGTAGTGGTGGTGGTGTGTGGTTGGTGGTGGTGTGTGGTTGATGGTGGTGGTCGTAGTGGTTGGTAAGGAATGATGATAGTGAAGACAAGTTTAAAGCGTCACCATCACCACCACTACCACCATCTTTATTGTAACAACCACCACCACCACCACCACAACTACCCCCAACAACCACCACCACCAATACAACTACCCCCAACAACCACCACCACCAACACAACTACCCCCAACAACCACCACCACCACCACCACAACTACCCCCAACAACCACCACCAATACAACTACCCCCAAAAACCACCACCACAACACAACTACCCCCAACAACCACCACCACCAACACAACTACCCCCAACAACCACCACCACCAACACAACTACCCCCAACAACCACCACCACCAACACAACTACCCCCAACAACCACCACCACCAACACAACTACCCCCAACAACCACCACCACCAACACCAACAACACCACCACCACCAACACAACTACCCCCAACAACCACCACCACCACCAACACAACTACCCCCAACAATAACCACCACCACCAACACCCTGGGAACACACACACACACACACACACACACACACACACACACACACACACTTGATATAAATTTTTCACATAGGCCTACATATTTTTCCACCTAGGTCTATATAAATTTTTCACACATTGTTTTCACCTACGTCTATATATTTTTTTTCACATAGGCCTACATATTCTTTCCACCTAGGTCTATATAAATATTCCACCTAGGCCTATATAAAAATTTCAAAAATACAAAATAACGAAGATATCCGTGAAAGAATTGACTCCCTAGGCCAGATATTTTTTTTTGGGGGGGGGGAGGTGGGAGGGGTGGGGAAGAGAGGGGGTAGGAGGGGAGGGGAGGGGAAGGAGGGGTGACAGAGTGACCTTGACCTTTGACCTCCCGTCTCGTCGACCTGTCCCAAACTGTCAGGAGTTGTGATGGTGGATATTTGGCTCAATGATGGATGATTGATGGATGGGGGAGTGGATGGATGGGTGAGTGGATGGATGGGTGAGTGGATGGATGGATGGGTGAGTGGATGGATGGATGGATGGATGGATGGGTGGATGGATGGATGGGTGAGTGGATGGATGGGTGGATGGATGGATGGGTGAGTGGATGGATGGGTGAGTGGATGGATGGATGGGTGAGTGGATGGATGGATGGATGGGTGAGTGGATGGATGGGTGAGTGGATGGATGGATGGATGGGTGAGTGGATGGATGGGTGAGTGGATGATTCGATGGGTAGATTACTACAACAAATACATTGACAGCCACAAAACCATTATCACAACCACCACCAACAACAACCACCATCCCCAAACACAACCAACAACCACCACCAACAACCACCATCCCCAATCACAACCAACAACCACCACCAACAACAACCACCATCCCCAATCACAACCAACAACCACCACCATCCCCACTCACAACCAACAACCACCACCAACAACAACCACCATCCCCAATCACAACCAACAACCACCACCAACAACAACCACCATCCCCAATCACAACCAACAACCACCACCATCCCCAATCACAACCAACAACCACCACCAACAACAACCACCATCCCCAATCACAACCAACAACCACCACCAACAACAACCAACATCCCCAATCACAACCAACAACCACCACCAACAACAACCACCATCCCCAATCACAACCAACAACCACCACCAACCACACCAAGGGACCACAACACAACCAACAACCACCACCAACCACACCAAGGGACCAACAACCACCACCAACCACACCAAGGGACCAACAACCACCATCAACCACACCAAAGGACCAACAACCACCATCAACCACACCAAGGGACCAACAACCACCATCAACCACACCAAGGGACCACATCACAACCAACAACCACCACCAACCACACCAAGGGACTACAACACAACCAACAACCACCACCAACCACACCAAGGGACCAACAACCACCACCAACCACACCAAGGGACCAACAACCACCATCAACCACACCAAGGGACCAACAACCACCACCAACCACACCAAGGGACCAACAACCACCATCAACCACACCAAGGGACCACAACACAACCAACAACCACCACCAAGGGACCAACAACCACCACCAACCACACCAAGGGACCAACAACCACCATCAACCACACCAAGGGACCAACAACCACCATCAACCACACCAAGGGACCAACAACCACCATCAACCACACCAAGGGACCAACAACCACCACCAACCACACCAAGGGACCAACAACCACCACCAACCACACCAAGGGACCAACAACCACCACCAACCACACCAAGGGACCAACAACCACCACCAACCACACCAAGGGACCAACAACCACCACCAACCACACCAAGGGACCACAACACAACCAACAACCACCACCAAGGGACCAACAACCACCATCAACCACACCAAGGGACCAACAACCACCACCAACCACACCAAGGGACCAACAACCACCATCAACCACACCAAGGGACCACAACACAACCAACAACCACCACCAACCACACCAAGGGACCAACAACCACCACCAACCACACCAAGGGACCACAACCACCACCAACAACCACCACCAACCACACCAAGGGACCAACAACCACCACCAACCACACCAAGGGACCAACAACCACCACCAACCACACCAAGGGACCACATCACAACCAACAACCACCACCAACCACACCAAGGGACCAACAACCACCACCAACCACACCAAGGGACCAACAACCACCACCACCCACACCAAGGGACCACATCACAACCACCCACACCAAGGGACCACATCACAACCAACCCACACGGAGCCAAGCATCAAAACACGATAGAGAAATTCTAAAAAAAAACAAAAATAACAAATAAATAAAATAGGAAAACGTATCTACATGACGACTCCCACATACTCCAACACTCCCACACATACTCCAACACTCCCACACATACTCCAACACTCTCACACACACTCCAACACTCCCACACACACACTCCAACACTCCCACACATACTCCAACACTCCCACACATACTCCAACACTCTCACACACTCCAACACTCCCACACATACTCCAACACTCCCACACACACTCCAACACTCTCACACATACTCCAACACTCCCACACACACTCCAACACTCTCACACACACTCCAACACTCACACACACTCCAACACTCTCACACACACTCTCACACACTCCAACACTCTCACAAACACTCCAACACTCCCACACACACTCTCACACACACTCCAACACTCTCACACACACACTCCAACACTCACACATACTCCAACACTCACACATACTCCAACACTGCCCCACACACTCCAACACTGCCCCCACACACCCACACTCCCCACACACACGCCAACATTCCCCCCCACACACACACTGCCCCACACACACCCACACTCCAACACTCCCCCACACACTCCAACACTCCCCCACACACACACACTGCCCCACACACACTCCAACACTCTCCCACACACTCCAACAATGCCCGACACACTCCAACACTCCCCCACACACCCCAACACTCCCCCACACTCCAACACTCCCCCCCACACACACTCCCCCACACACTCCAACACTCCCTCACACACTCCAACACTCCCCCACACACTCCAACACTCCCCCACATACACACACTCCCCCACACACTCTCCCACACACTCCAACACTCCCCTACACACTCCAACACTCCCTCACACACTCCAACACTCCCCCACACACTCCAACACTCCCCCACACACTCCAACACTCCCCCACACACACACTCCAACACTCTCCCACACACTCCAACACTCCCCCACATACTCCAACACACCCTCGCACACTCCAACACTCTCCCACACACTCCAACACTCTCCCACACACTCCAACACTCCCCCACACACTCCAACACTCCCCCACACACTCCAACACTCCCTCACACACTTCAACACTCCCCCACACACTCCAACACTCACCCACACACTCCAACACTCCCCCACACACACACACTCCCCCACACACTCCAACACTCCCTCACACACTCCAACACTCCTCCACACACTCCAACACTCCCCCAAACACTCCAACACTCCCCCACACCCTCCAACACCCCCACACACTCCAACACTCCCCAACACACTCCAACACTCCCACACACTCCAACACTCCCCCACACACACACTGCCCCACACACACTCCAACACTCTCCCACACACTCCAACAATGCCCGACACACTCCAACACTCCCCCACACACTCCAACACTCCCCCACACTCCAACACTCCCCCCCACACACACTCCCCCACACACTCCAACACTCCCTCACACACTCCAACACTCCCCCACACACTCTCCCACACACTCCAACACTCCCCTACACACTCCAACACTCCCTCACACACTCCAACACTCCCCCACACACACACTCCAACACTCTCCCACACACTCCAACACTCCCCCACATACTCCAACACACCCTCGCACACTCCAACACTCCCCCACACACTCCAACACTCCCCCACACACTCCAACACTCCCCCACACACTCCAACACTCCCTCACACACTTCAACACTCCCCCACACACTCCAACACTCCCCCACACACTCCAACACTCCCCCACACACTCCAACACTCCCCCACACACACACACTCCCCCACACACTCCAACACTCCCTCACACACTCCAACACTCCTCCACACTCTCCAACACTCCCCCACACACTCCAACACCCCCACACACTCCAACACTCCCCAACACACTTCAACACTCCCCAACACACTCCAACACTCCCCCACACACTCCAACACTCCCTCACACACTCCAACACTCCCCCACACACTCCAACACTCCCCCACACACTCCAACACCCCCACACACTCCAACACTCCCCCACACACTCCAACACACACTCCAACACTCCCCAACACACTCCAACACATAACAATATCTTTTAACTGGGATTCATCTATAAAATATTTCTCTCCAATATGTTTCAATTATAGTGTAACGCGACTGATAGTGGTATGATGAACGTTGAATATGATGAATGCTGAGTAAGAGTGTTGAGTATGATGTTATGAGTATGGTGAGTATGATGAACGATACAAGTATAATGAGTATGATGAGTTCTCAGTATGATGAATTATGTAGGATATTATGAGTGACATAATTAAGCACTCCTCCGGGATGTTTGCGGGTACGAGGAGGAGGTGGAAGAGGAGGGAGGAGGAGGAGGAGGAGGAGGGAGGAGAAGAAGAGGAGGAGAAGAGGAGGAGGAGAGGAGGAAGAGAAGGATGAGGAGGAGGTCTTCCAATATCGACTGTTGTGTCCCCGGCCGTCTTATGAGGAACCTCCCCCCTCCCCGATTTTCCCCTCACCCCTCCTTCCAGCCCTCTTCTCCCCCACTCCTCCCTTACCCCATACCCCTCCTCCATGACCTCACCCCCTCTCTCTCTCTCTCTTTCCCATGATTTCACCCCCTTCCCTACCCCCTCCCCATTCTCTCACCCCCTTCCCCATTCTCTCACCCCCCTTCCCCATCCCCTTGCCCCTTCCCATTATCTCATCCCCTTCCCCATCCCCTTGCCCCTTCCCATTATCTCACCCCTTTCCCCATCCCCTTACCCCCTTCCCTACCCCCTCCCCATTCTCTCACCCCCTTTGCCAGTCCCCACATTACCTTCCCACGCCCCTCACCCCCATTCCCCCTCCAACCCCCCCCCCCAACACCCCCTTCCTCCAGATAACGTGTCAGGGTCAATACTGCCCCTTGGGGGGAAAAAACACTCACCCGCGGGACTCCTTAGGGAAATTATACCACCTGTGGAATAGTCACTTAGGGGAAAAAAAGCTGGGAAAGAAGTAACTTTTAGGGGAAAAAATTAAAGGATACAAAACTAGACTAAAGATGATCCTATTTTGAAGACAAAAATTCCGGTTCGGGAAAAAACTCACATCAGGGAAAAAATCTCATCGGGAAAAAACTCCCTATTGTAAAAAAAAAAAAAAAAAAAAAATTCCTTAAAGAACAAGAACTCGACTAACACAAACTGCTTTCAGGTATATAAAAAAAAAAGCAAAACAAAAAAAGAAGAAAAAATTGGCCGTGAGCGACGCAAGTTGTAGTATGTCAACAATTGGTGAAGGTTTATCTTAGGATGTAATTAGTGTCAGGTAAGCAGGTACAGTATACCTTGAGGCCATCCTACCTCCTACCCTTCCTCACACACACTAAATAATAATAATAATAATAATAATAAACAATAACAACAACAACATATCCACATTTAACAAACAATAACAAAATTATTCAACAAAAAAACGTAAACACTAATGGCGTCAACAGCACCCCAAGACTCTACAAGCTGACGGTATGTCTGTCCCTAACTGAGAGCAAAAATTAAGTTCTTTTTCCCTCCCAATACCGGATTAAGGAGTGTATATTTATGGATTCTTATAGAGGTTCCTTATGTTAGTTTTCCCTCCCAATACCGGACCAGAAAGTCTTTAATTATGGTTAGGTGTAAAAATAAATTTGGTCGTCATTTTAATTATCCAGTTTCGTGTGTGTGTGTGTGTGTGTGTGTGTGTGTGTGTGTGTGTGTGTGTGTGCCTCCTACCTGCCTGCTCCCTCCTACCTGCCTGCCCCCGCCTGCCTGCCTGCCTGCCCCCGCCTGCCTCTCAAACACAGTCTTTCAACACACACACACTCGACATTCTGTGGTCCTGAATCTCTCACAAGGTATGTAACTCTCTTCTCTTCTCTCCTCTCTTTCCTCTTCTCTCTTGTGGATCTCCCACCCTTTCTCTCTCTTCTTACCCTCTCTCCTCTCTTTCTCTCTCTCCTCTGTTCCTCTCTCTTTCCCCTCCTCACCCTTTCAATCTTCCCATCTCTCTCCTCTTCCTTTTATCTTTTTCCCCTCATTCATCTCCTCTCTTCTCCTCCCTCTCTGCACCTCTTCCGTCTACTTCCCTCTCCTCCCTCACCACCCCTCTCTTTCCTCCCCTCTCATCCCACTCTTCCCTCTCCTCCCTCACCACCCCTCTCACCCCACTCCTCTTCCTTCTCCTCCCTCACCACCCCTCTCATCCCACTCCTCTTCCCTCTCCTCCCTCTCCAGCCCACACCCTAATAAGGTCACGTCCCAAATGAGGTTTACCAAATACCAGTGAAATACCAGTGACTGACTCCTTGCTTGTTGGAGGGGGGGGTGGAGATGGGGGAGGGGGTGGAGATGGGGGAGGGGGTGGAGATGGGGGAGGGGGTGGAGATGGGGGAGGGGGTGGAGATGGGGGAGGGGGTGGAGATGGGGGAGGGGGATGGAGATGGGGGAGGGGGGTGGAGATGGGGGAGGGGGTGGAGATGGGGGAGGGGGTGGAGATGGGGGAGGGGGTGGAGATGGGGGAGGGGTGGAGATGGGGGAGGGGGTGGAGATGGGGGAGGGGGTGGAGATGGGGGAGGGGGTGGAGATGGGGCAGGGGGTGGAGATGGGGGAGGGGGGGAGATGGGGGAGGGGATGGAGATGGGGGAGGGGGTGGAGATGGGGGAGGGGGGTGGGGATGGGAGAGGGGGTGGAGATGGGGGAGGGGGTGGAGATGGGGGAGGGGGTGGGGATGGGGGAGGGGGTGGAGATGGGGGAGGGGGTGGAAATGGGGGAGGGGGTGGAGATGGGTGAGGGAGAGGAAGAATTAAGGTATACAGGTGTGTAAGTTTGTTGTGGTGTACAGGTGTGTAGGTATGTTGTGTACACCACCACTACCACACCAACACCACCATCACTACCACAACACACCACTACCACCACAACACACCACAACGAACCACTACCACCATAACATACCACAAACAGACACCACCAGCCAATAAATATGAGAACTCTTAACAATATTTATTTAATCCGTCTATAATAATGCTCTTGTCTCCGAGGTGACCGTCCACAGCCTTATAGAACCTAGCCTAATATAACCTAACCAACACCTATATTAAACGGCCATATTATAACACACTCACAAGACATACTTATATTAGTAAGGAAAAATGTCAGTAATTTATTTGGTGGCAGAGTATTGTTGTGAGAGGCAGAGCAGAGATATACTTCACCGCTTTAACACAATGGTGATAATTTACACCTCTGATGCTCACTTGTTTATTTACAGTATCTCAAGGTGTAAACAAGGTGTAAATGATCTCACTTATGTTTGTTTTTTTGTTTTTTACACCAGCGGGAAGAAATTATTTGACAGATGAAAAACAAATATATTGAGTTATAAATATAAATATTCGTAATAATGTTTCCAGGAACATTAAGATAATTTGTTATATAATTTATCTTGTGAATTGTAAAATGAAAAAAACAAACATTATATATACATATTTTACAGTGTGAGATACAAGACACTGTACTAAACCACTAGTACAGGAGGCACCGTGGCCCACACTGTACTAAACCACTAGTACAGGAGGCACCGTGGCCCACACTGTACTAAACCACTAGTACAGGAGGCAACCGTGGCCGACACTGTACTAAACCACTAGTACAGGAGGCACCGTGGCCGACACTGTACTAAACCACTAGTACAGGAGGCACCGTGGCCGACACTGTACTAAACCATCAGTACAGGAGGCACTGTGGCCGACACTGTACTACACCACTAGTACAGGAGGCACCGTGGCCGACACTGTACTAAACCATCAGTACAGGAGGCACCGTGGCCGACACTGTACTAAACCACTAGTACAGGAGGCAACCGTGGCCGACACTGTACTAAACCACTAGTACAGGAGGCACCGTGGCCCACACTGTACTAAACCATCAGTACAGGAAGCACCGTGGCCGACACTGTACTAAACCATCAGTACAGGAGGCACAGTGGCCCACACTGTACTAAACCATCAGTACAGGAGGCACCGTGGCCAACACTGTAGTAAACCATCAGTACAGGAGGCACCGTGGCCCACACTGTACTAAACCATCAGTACAGGAGGCACCGTGGCCGACACTGTACTAAACCATCAGTACAGGAGGCACCGTGGCCCACACTGTACTAAACCATCAGTACAGGAGGCACCGTGGCCCACACTGTACTAAACCATCAGTACAGGAGGCACCGTGGCCGACACTGTACTAAACCATCAGTACAGGAGACACCGTGGCCGACACTGTACTAAACCATCAGTACAGGAGGCACCGTGGCCCACACTGTACTAAACCATCAGTACAGGAGGCACCGTGGCCGACACTGTACCAAACCATCAGTACAGGAGGCACCGTGGCCCACACTGTACTAAACCATCAGTACAGGAAGCACCGTGGCCCACACTGTACTAAACCATCAGTACAGGAAGCACCGTGGCCCACACTGTACTAAACCATCAGTACAGGAGGCACCGTGGCCCACACTGTACTAAACCATCAGTACAGGAGGCACCGTGGCCGACACTGTACTAAACCATCAGTACAGGAGGCACCGTGGCCGACACTGTACTAAACCATGAGTAGAAGCACCGTGGCCGACACTGTACTAAACCATCAGTACAGGAGGCACCGTGGCCGACACTGTACTAAACCATCAGTACAGGAGGCACCGTGGCCGACACTGTACTAAACCATCAGTACAGGAGGCACCGTGGCCGACACTGTACTAAACCATCAGTATAGGAGGCACCGTGGCCGACACTGTACTAAACCATCAGTACAGGAGGCACCGTGGCCCACACTGTACTAAACCATCTGTACAGGAAGCACCGTGGCCCACACTGTACTAAACCATCAGTACAGGAGGCACCGTGGCCGACACTGTACTAAACCATCAGTACAGGAGGCACCGTGGCCGACACTGTACTATACCATCAGTACAGGAGGCACCGTGGCCCACACTGTACTAAACCACTAGTACAGGAGGCACCGTGGCCGACACTGTACTAAACCATCAGTACAGGAGGCACCGTGGCCGACACTGTACTAAACCATCAGTACAGGAGGCACCGTGGCCGACACTGTACTAAACCATCAGTACAGGAGGCACCGTGGCCCACACTGTACTAAACCATCAGTACAGGAGGCACCGTGGCCCACACTGTACTAAACCATCAGTACAGGAGGCACCGTGGCCCACACTGTACTAAACCATCAGTACAGGAGGCACCGTGGCCGACACTGTACTAAACCATCAGTACAGGAGGCACCGTGGCCGACACTGTACTAAACCATCAGTACAGGAGGCACCGTGGCCCACACTGTACTAAACCATCAGTACAGGAGGCACCGTGGCCGACACTGCACTAAACCATCAGTACAGGAGGCACCGTGGCCGACACCTTACTAAACCATCAGTACAGGAGGCACCGTGGCCGACACTGTACTAAACCATCAGTACAGGAGGCACCGTGGCCCACACTGTACTAAACCATCAGTACAGGAGGCACCGTGGCCCACACTGTACTAAACCATCAGTACAGGAGGCACCGTGGCCGACACTGTACTAAACCATCAGTACAGGAGGCAACGTGGCCGACATGTACTAAACCATCAGTACAGGGCACCGTGGCCCACACTGTACTAAACCATCAGTACAGGAGCCACCGTGGCCGACACTGTACTAAACCATCAGTACAGGAGGCACCGTGGCCGACACTGTACTAAACCATCAGTACAGGAGGCACCGTGGCCTACACTGTACTAAACCATCAGTACAGGAGGCACCGTGGCCGACACTGTACTAAACCATCAGTACAGGAGGCACCGTTGGCCGACACTGTACTAAACCATCAGTACAGGAGGCACCGTGGCCCACACTGTACTAAACCATCAGTACAGGAGGCACCGTGGCCGACACTGTACTAAACCATCAGTACAGGAGGCACCGTGGCCTACACTGTACTAAACCATCAGTACAGGAGGCACCGTGGCCGACACTGTACTAAACCATCAGTACAGGAGGCACCGTGGCCGACACTGTACTAAACCATCAGTACAGGAGGCACCGTGGCCTACACTGTACTAAACCATCAGTACAGGAGGCACCGTGGCCTATACTGTACTAAACCATCAGTACAGGAGGCACCGTGGCCGACACTGTACTAAACCATCAGTACAGGAGGCACCGTGGCCGACACTGTACTAAACCATCAGTACAGGAGGCACCGTGGCCTACACTGTACTAAACCATCAGTACAGGAGGCACCGTGGCCGACACTGTACTAAACCATCAGTACAGGAAGCACCGTGGCCGACACTGTACTAAACCATCAGTATAGGAGGCACCGTGGCCCACACTGTACTAAACCATCAGTACAGGAGGCACCGTGGCCCACACTGTACTAAACCATCAGTACAGGAGGCACCGTGGCCGACACTGTACTAAACCATCAGTACAGGAAGCACCGTGGCCGACACTGTACTAAACCATCAGTACAGGAGGCACCGTGGCCGACACTGTACTAAACCATCAGTACAGGAGCCACCGTGGCCGACACTGTACTAAACCATCAGTACAGGAGGCACCGTGGCCCACACTGTACTAAACCATCAGTACAGGAGGCACCGTGGCCGACACTGTACTAAACCATCAGTACAGGAGGCACCGTGGCCTACACTGTACTAAACCATCAGTACAGGAGGCACCGTGGCCGACACTGTACTAAACCATCAATACAGGAGGCACCGTGGCCGACACTGTACTAAACCATCAGTACAGGAGGCACCGTGGCCTACACTGTACTAAACCATCAGTACAGGAGGCACCGTGGCCGACACTGTACTAAACCATCAGTACAGGAAGCACCGTGGCCGACACTGTACTAAACCATCAGTATAGGAGGCACCGTGGCCCACACTGTACTAAACCATCAGTACAGGAGGCACCGTGGCCCACACTGTACTAAACCATCAGTACAGGAGGCACCGTGGCCGACACTGTACTAAACCATCAGTACAGGAAGCACCGTGGCCGACACTGTACTAAACCATCAGTACAGGAGGCACCGTGGCCGACACTGTACTAAACCATCAGTACAGGAGCCACCGTGGCCGACACTGTACTAAACCATCAGTACAGGAGGCACCGTGGCCCACACTGTACTAAACCATCAGTACAGGAGGCACCGTGGCCGACACTGTACTAAACCATCAGTACAGGAGGCACCGTGGCCTACACTGTACTAAACCATCAGTACAGGAGGCACCGTGGCCGACACTGTACTAAACCATCAGTACAGGAGGCACCGTGGCCGACACTGTACTAAACCATCAGTACAGGAGGCACCGTGGCCGACACTGTACTAAACCATCAGTACAGGAGGCACCGTGGCCGACACTGTACTAAACCATCAGTACAGGAGGCACCGTTGGCCGACACTGTACTAAACCATCAGTACAGGAGGCACCGTGGCCCACACTGTACTAAACCATCAGTACAGGAGGCACCGTGGCCGACACTGTACTAAACCATCAGTACAGGAGGCACCGTGGCCTACACTGTACTAAACCATCAGTACAGGAGGCACCGTGGCCGACACTGTACTAAACCATCAGTACAGGAGGCACCGTGGCCGACACTGTACTAAACCATCAGTACAGGAGGCACCGTGGCCTACACTGTACTAAACCATCAGTACAGGAGGCACCGTGGCCTATACTGTACTAAACCATCAGTACAGGAGGCACCGTGGCCGACACTGTACTAAACCATCAGTACAGGAGGCACCGTGGCCGACACTGTACTAAACCATCAGTACAGGAGGCACCGTGGCCTACACTGTACTAAACCATCAGTACAGGAGGCACCGTGGCCGACACTGTACTAAACCATCAGTACAGGAAGCACCGTGGCCGACACTGTACTAAACCATCAGTATAGGAGGCACCGTGGCCCACACTGTACTAAACCATCAGTACAGGAGGCACCGTGGCCCACACTGTACTAAACCATCAGTACAGGAGGCACCGTGGCCGACACTGTACTAAACCATCAGTACAGGAAGCACCGTGGCCGACACTGTACTAAACCATCAGTACAGGAGGCACCGTGGCCGACACTGTACTAAACCATCAGTACAGGAGCCACCGTGGCCGACACTGTACTAAACCATCAGTACAGGAGGCACCGTGGCCCACACTGTACTAAACCATCAGTACAGGAGGCACCGTGGCCGACACTGTACTAAACCATCAGTACAGGAGGCACCGTGGCCTACACTGTACTAAACCATCAGTACAGGAGGCACCGTGGCCGACACTGTACTAAACCATCAGTACAGGAGGCACCGTGGCCGACACTGTACTAAACCATCAGTACAGGAGGCACCGTGGCCTACACTGTACTAAACCATCAGTACAGGAGGCACCGTGGCCTATACTGTACTAAACCATCAGTACAGGAGGCACCGTGGCCGACACTGTACTAAACCATCAGTACAGGAGGCACCGTGGCCGACACTGTACTAAACCATCAGTACAGGAGGCACCGTGGCCTACACTGTACTAAACCATCAGTACAGGAGGCACCGTGGCCGACACTGTACTAAACCATCAGTACAGGAGGCACCGTGGCCGACACTGTACTAAACCATCAGTACAGGAGGCACCGTGGCCTACACTGTACTAAACCATCAGTACAGGAGGCACCGTGGCCTACACTGTACTAAACCATCAGTACAGGAGGCACCGTGGCCGACACTGTACTAAACCATCAGTACAGGAGGCACCGTGGCCGACACTGTACTAAACCATCAGTACAGGAGGCACCGTGGCCGACACTGTACTAAACCATCAGTACAGGAGGCACCGTGGCCGACACTGTACTAAACCATCAGTACAGGAGGCACCGTGGCCGACACTGTACTAAACCATCAGTACAGGAGGCACCGTGGCCCACACTGTACTAAACCATCAGTACAGGAGGCACCGTGGCCCACACTGTACTAAACCATCAGTACAGGAGGCACCGTGGCCCACACTGTACTAAACCATCAGTACAGGAGGCACCGTGGCCCACACTGTACTAAACCATCAGTACAGGAGGCACCGTGGCCCACACTGTACTAAACCATCAGTACAGGAGGCACCGTGGCCGACACTGTACTAAACCATCAGTACAGGAGGCACCGTGGCCCACACTGTACTAAACCATCAGTACAGGAGGCACCGTGGCCGACACTGTACTAAACCATCAGTACAGGAGGCACCGTGGCCTACACTGTACTAAACCATCAGTACAGGAGGCACCGTGGCCTACACTGTACTAAACAATCAGTACAGGAGGCACCGTGGCCGACACTGTACTAAACCATCAGTACAGGAAGCACCGTGGCCGACACTGTACTAAACCATCAGTACAGGAGGCACCGTGGCCCACACTGTACTAAACCATCAGTACAGGAGGCACCGTGACCGACACTGTACTAAACCATCAGTACAGGAGGCACCGTGGCCCACACTGTACTAAACCATCAGTACAGGAGGCACCGTGGCCGACACTTTACTAAACCATCAGTACAGGAGGCACCGTGGCCGACACTGTACTAAACCATCAGTACAGGAGGCACCGTGGCCGACACTGTACTAAACCATCAGTACAGGAGGCACCGTGGCCGACACTGTACTAAACCATCAGTACAGGAGGCACCGTGGCCGACACTGTACTAAACCATCAGTACAGGAGGCACCGTGGCCGACACTGTACTAAACCATCAGTACAGGAGGCACCGTGGCCCACACTGTACTAAACCATCAGTACAGGAGGCACCGTGGCCTACACTGTACTAAACCATCAGTACAGGAGGCACCGTGGCCGACACTGTACTAAACCATCAGTACAGGAGGCACCGTGGCCGACACTGTACTAAACCATCAGTACAGGAGGCACCGTGGCCTACACTGTACTAAACCATCAGTACAGGAGGCACCGTGGCCTATACTGTACTAAACCATCAGTACAGGAGGCACCGTGGCCGACACTGTACTAAACCATCAGTACAGGAGGCACCGTGGCCGACACTGTACTAAACCATCAGTACAGGAGGCACCGTGGCCTACACTGTACTAAACCATCAGTACAGGAGGCACCGTGGCCGACACTGTACTAAACCATCAGTACAGGAGGCACCGTGGCCGACACTGTACTAAACCATCAGTACAGGAGGCACCGTGGCCTACACTGTACTAAACCATCAGTACAGGAGGCACCGTGGCCTACACTGTACTAAACCATCAGTACAGGAGGCACCGTGGCCGACACTGTACTAAACCATCAGTACAGGAAGCACCGTGGCCGACACTGTACTAAACCATCAGTACAGGAGGCACCGTGGCCCACACTGTACTAAACCATCAGTACAGGAGGCACCGTGGCCGACACTGTACTAAACCATCAGTACAGGAGGCACCGTGGCCCACACTGTACTAAACCATCAGTACAGGAGGCACCGTGGCCGACACTGTACTAAACCATCAGTACAGGAGGCACCGTGGCCGACACTGTACTAAACCATCAGTACAGGAGGCACCGTGGCCGACACTGTACTAAACCATCAGTACAGGAGGCACCGTGGCCGACACTGTACTAAACCATCAGTACAGGAGGCACCGTGGCCGACACTGTACTAAACCATCAGTACAGGAGGCACCGTGGCCGACACTGTACTAAACCATCAGTACAGGAGGCACCGTGGCCCACACTGTACTAAACCATCAGTACAGGAGGCACCGTGGCCGACACTGTACTAAACCATCAGTACAGGAGGCACCGTGGCCCACACTGTACTAAACCATCAGTACAGGAGGCACCGTGGCCCACACTGTACTAAACCATCAGTACAGGAGGCACCGTGGCCCACACTGTACTAAACCATCAGTACAGGAGGCACCGTGGCCCACACTGTACTAAACCATCAGTACAGGAGGCACCGTGGCCCACACTGTACTAAACCATCAGTACAGGAGGCACCGTGGCCGACACTGTACTAAACCATCAGTACAGGAGGCACCGTGGCCACACTGTACTAACCATCAGTACAGAGGCACCGTGGCCGACACTGTACTAAACCATCAGTACAGGAGGCACCGTGGCCTACACTGTACTAAACCATCAGTACAGGAGGCACCGTGGCCTACACTGTACTAAACCATCAGTACAGGAGGCACCGTGGCCGACACTGTACTAAACCATCAGTACAGGAAGCACCGTGGCCGACACTGTACTAAACCATCAGTACAGGAGGCACCGTGGCCCACACTGTACTAAACCATCAGTACAGGAGGCACCGTGGCCGACACTGTACTAAACCATCAGTACAGGAGGCACCGTGGCCGACACTGTACTAAACCATCAGTACAGGAGGCACCGTGGCCGACACTGTACTAAACCATCAGTACAGGAGGCACCGTGGCCGACACTGTACTAAACCATCAGTACAGGAGGCACCGTGGCCGACACTGTACTAAACCATCAGTACAGGAGGCACCGTGGCCGACACTGTACTAAACCATCAGTACAGGAGGCACCGTGGCCGACACTGTACTAAACCATCAGTACAGGAGGCACCGTGGCCGACACTGTACTAAACCATCAGTACAGGAGGCACCGTGGCCCACACTGTACTAAACCATCAGTACAGGAGGCACCGTGGCCCACACTGTACTAAACCATCAGTACAGGAGGCACCGTGGCCGACACTGTACTAAACCATCAGTACAGGAGGCACCGTGGCCCACACTGTACTAAACCATCAGTACAGGAGGCACCGTGGCCCACACTGTACTAAACCATCAGTACAGGAGGCACCGTGGCCCACACTGCACTAAACCATCAGTACAGGAGGCACCGTGGCCCACACTGTACTAAACCATCAGTACAGGAGGCACCGTGGCCGACACTGTACTAAACCATCAGTAAAGGAGGCACCGTGGCCCACACTGTACTAAACCATCAGTACAGGAGGCACCGTGGCCCACACTGTACTAAACCATCAGTACAGGTAGGCACCGTGGCCGACACTGTACTAAACCATCAGTACAGGAGGCACCGTGGCCCACACTGTACTAAACCATCAGTACAGGAGGCACCGTGGCCGACACTGTACTAAACCATCAGTACAGGAGGCACCGTGGCCCACACTGTACTAAACCATCAGTACAGGTAGGCACCGTGGCCCACACTGTACTAAACCATCAGTACAGGAGGCAACCGTGGCCCACACTGTACTAAACCATCAGTACAGGTAGGCACCGTGGCCGACACTGTACTAAACCATCAGTACAGGAGGCACCGTGGCCCACACTGTACTAAACCATCAGTACAGGAGGCACCGTGGCCCACACTGTACTAAACCATCAGTACAGGAGGCACCGTGGCCCACACTGTACTAAACCATCAATACAGGTAGGCACCGTGGCCGACACTGTACTAAACCATCAGTACAGGAGGCACCGTGGCCCACACTCTACTAAACCATCAGTACAGGAGGCACCGTGGCCGACACTGTACTAAACCATCAGTACAGGAGGCACCGTGGCCCACACTGTACTAAACCACCTTCACTTCCTCAACTGTATAGTCAGGTGCACATTACACCTGGGTGGACTGGCGGTGTTACGGCTACACTCACGTAACCTGGCCACAGGCACCTCACCTGGCCACACTCACCAAACCTGGCCACAGCCACCTCACCTGGCCACACTCACCTAACCTGGCCACAACCACCTCACCTGACCACACTCACCTAAGCTGGCCACAGCCACCTCACCTGGCCACACTCACCTAACCTGGCTACAGCCACCTCACCTGGCCACACTCACCTAACCTGGCCACAGCCACCTCACCGTGCCACACTCACCAAACCTGGCCACAGCCACCTCACCTGGCCACACTCACCTAACCTGGCCACAACCACCTCACCTGGCCACACTCACCTAAGCTGGCCACAGCCACCTCACCTGCCACACTCACCTAACCTGGCTACAGCCACCTCACCTGGCCACACTCACCTAACCTGGCCACAGCCACCTCACCGTGCCACACTCACCTAACCTGGCCACAGCCACCTCACCTGGCCACACTCACCTAACCTGGCCACAACCACCTCACCTGGCCACACTCACCTAACCTGGCCACAACCACCTCACCTGGCCACACTCACCTAACCTGGCCACAACCACCTCACCTGGCCACACTCACCTAACCTGGCCACAACCACCTAACCTGGCCACAGTCTCGGGCTCACTCAATTTAATTTTAATGAGATTGGCTTAAGGCGGGACACAACTGTGAGGGCCTCTGTAATGACGTGTTTTGCTGGGCCACTCCTTCCCTCCACCCCTCCCTCCACTCACTTCTCCCTCCCTCCCTCCATCTCTCACTCTCTTCATCCTTCACTCCCCTCCCTCCCTTCATTCTTCCTTCCCTCCCCTCCCCCTCCCCCTCCCCCCTCCCCCTCCGATCATGTACCTACCTACCTAATCTCAGCATTCCCTCCCTCCCTCCCTCACCCAACTATGCATCCAATCTCATCACTCCTACATCCATCACACCACCACAGAATACAGCCAAATACAGCGTTAAATACAGCAGGGGAGAGGATGAATTTGTATCCTTTAACAAGATTACGATAGTGAGGAGGGTGGTGGTGGTGGTGGTGGTAGTAGTGGTAGTGGTGGTGGTGGTGGTGGTGAGTGGTGGTGGTGGTGGTGGTGGTTGTAGTGGTAGTGGTGGTGGTAAGGGTGGTGAGTGGTGGTGGTGGTGGTAGTGGTGGTAGTGGTGGTGAGTGGTGGTGGTGGTGGTGGTGGTGGTGGTGGTGGTGGTGGTGGTGAGTGGTGGTGGTGGTGGTGGTGGTGAGTGGTGGTGGTGGTGGTGGTGGTAGTAGTGGTGGTGAGTGGTGGTGAGTGGTGGTGAGTGAAAAAACCCTAAGCTGCATGAGACTCCATGGAAACCACACACCAGAGTTAACAACCCACACACACACACACACACACACACTAAAGAGGGGAGAATTAGGTAAAGTAGTGAAAAGAAAGAGAAATTAAGAGAATGGAAAAGGGGAGGAAATGAGGGGAGAGAAGAAGAGAGGGGAAGGAAAGTGACTACCACTATCACAACAACTACCACCATCACAACAACAACCATCGTCACAGCAACTACCACCACCCTCACAGCAACAACCATCGTCACAGCAACTACCACCACCCTCACAACAACAACCATCGTCACAGCAACTACCACCACCCTCACAGCAACAACCATCGTCACAGCAACTACCACCACCCTCACAACAACAACCATCGTCTCAGCAACTACCACCACCCTCACAACAACTACCACCATCACAACAACAACATTTCCGGACAAACTATAATAATGAATGGATAACAAATCACATTTCACAACGATAAATATTTGGTGGTAAAAAGAAGGTTGTGTTTGGCCCTGTACCGTGGTGGTGGTGATGGTGGTGGTGGTGGTGGTGATGGTGGTGGTGGTGGTGATGGTGGTGATGGTGGTGATGATGATGGTGGTGATGGTGGTGATGATGGTGATGATGACAATAATAATAATATAACAATAATGGGTGGATAATTAATTGGTTGGGTTCGTGGGTGGGTGGTGTGGCTTGGTGAGACGGTGGCTGGCTTGGTGGGTGTCTTGGTGGGTGGCTGGGTGGGTGGCTTGGTGGCTTGTTGGGTGGCTGGGTGGCTTTAATACTTGTGAGGGTGCAATGTGTGGCAGCCTCGTGAGTTATGTTGAGGACAGATTACCTCTTTTTTATGACGGACCAAACCCCTGGTTGTTGGGGGGGGGGCAGGGGGTTGTGGGGGTGTTGCAGGGGGGACTGGGGGTGTTGCAGGGGGGACTGTGGGTGTTGCAGGGGGGACTGGGAGTGTTGCAGGGGGGATTGGGGGTAATGCAGGGGGACTAGGGGTGTTGCAGGGGGGGACTGGGAGTGTTGCAGGGGGAAGATTGGGGGTGTTGCAAGGGGGGACTGGGAGTGCTGCAGGGGGGACTGGGGGTAATGCAGGGGGACTAGGGGTGTTGCAGGGGGGACTGGGAGTGTTGCAGGGGGGAACTAGGGGGTGCTGCGGGGGGGGGGGCTGGGGGTGTAGCAGGGAGTGGGGTGTTGCAAGGGGGGACTGGGAGTGTTGCAAGCGGGGAGTGGGGGTGTTGGAGGGGGGAACAAGGGGTGCTGCGGGGAGGGGCTGGGGGTGTAGCAGGGGGGGGGGCGTTACAGGCATGAAAGAAGGCGGGGCGGGGGATGTAATAATAGGGTGCCGGTAATGGGGGAGGGGAGGAGAGGGGGGAGGAGAGGGGAGAGGAGGGGAGAAGAGGGTAGAGGAGGGGAGAAGAGGGGAGAGGGTAGAGGAGGGGAGAGGGTGGAGGGGAGAGTAGGCAGGAGTAATAAGAAGTAAGGGGGGCGGGAGAGGATGGGGAGGGGAGAGGAGGGGAGATTATTACACAAGAGGGAAAACAACAAATCATGTTTATATCGTAATGGAGGTCCTGGGGTCATGAGAAGGGGGTGGGGGTCATGAGAAGGGGGTGGGGGTCATGAGGAGGGGGGTGGGGGTCATGAGGAGGGGGGTGGGGGTCATGAGGAAGGGGGTGGGGGTCATGAGAAGGGGGTGGGGGTCATGAGGAAGGGGGTGGGGGTCATGAGGAGGGGGGTGGGGGTCATGAGGAGGGGGGTGGGGGTCATGAGGAGGGGGTGGGGGTCATGAGGAGGGGGTGGGGGTCATGAGGAGGGGGTGGGGGGTCATGAGGAGGGGGTGGGGGGTCATGAGGAGGGGGGTGGGGGGTCATGAGGAGGGGGTGGGGGTCATGAGGAGGGGGTGGGGTCGTGAGGAGGGGGGTGGGGTCATGAGGAGGGGGGTGGGGGTCATGAGGAGGGGGTGGGGGTCATGAGAAGGGGGTGGGGGTCATGAGAAGGGGGTGGGGGTCATGAGGAGGGGGTGGGGGTCATGAGGAGGGGGATGGGGGATATGAGGAGGGGGTTGGGGTCATGATGAGGGGGTGGGGTCATGAGGAGGGGGTGGGGTCATGAGAAGGGGGTGGGGGTCATGAGGAGGGGGTGGGGGTCATGAGGAGGGGGTGGGGGGTCATGGGGAGGGAGGTGGGGTCATGAGGAGGGGGTGGGGTCATGGGGAGGGGGTGGGGTCATGGGGAGGGGGTGGGGGGTTATGAGGAGGGGGGTGGGGTTATGAGGAGGGGGTGGGGGTCATGAGGAGGGGGTGGGGGTCATGAGGAGGGGGTGGGGTTATGAGGAGGGGGTGGGGTCATGAGGAGGGGGTGGGGGTCATGAGGAGGGGGTGGGGGTCATGAGGAGGGGGGTGGGGTCATGAGGAGGGGGGTGGGGTCATGAGGAGGGGGGTGGGGTCATGAGGAGGGGGGTGGGGTCATGAGGAGGGGGAGGGGGTCAGGAGGGGGTGGGGTCATGGGGAGGGGGGTGGGGGTCATGGGAAGGGGGTGGGGTCATGAGGAAGGGGGTGGGGTCATGAGAAGGGGGTGGGGTCATGAGGAGGGGGGTGGGGTCATGAGGAGGGGGGTGGGGTCATGAGGAAGGGGTGGGGGTCATGAGGAGGGGGAGGGGGTCGTAAAGAGGGGGAGGGGGGTCGTAAAGAGGGGGAGGGGGGTCGTGAAGAGGGGGAGGGGGGTCGTGAAGAGGTGTGGGATTCAGCAGTAATCCTTCAACAGCCAGCAGTACATAACATAAGAACATAAGAACATAAGAAAGTGGGATACTGCAGGAGGCCGACTGGCCCATACAGGGCAGATCCCTTTCACACCCATCCCAGCACTTCCATGTGCCTATCCAACTTCGTCTTGAAGCTCCCTAGCGTCCCCGATCCTACTATAGCACTCGGTAGCCTATTCCACATATCCACAAGTCTATTACCAAACCAGTGCTTGCCTATATCCTTTCTGAATCGGAATTTATATAATTTAAAGCCATTTGTTCTAGTTATTTCGTTATTACTGAGCTTCAGAACATCTTCCATTTTACCCTTGTTAATCCCACTTACCCACTTGTACACCTCTATCATATCTCCCCTAACTCTACGCCTCTCTAGTGAATGTAAGCCTAAGCTTTTCAATCTTTCTTCATATGGAAGGTTTCTAATATTATGGATCATTTTTGTCATTCTTCTTTGTACTCTCTCCAAAGAATCTATGTCCATTCCATAATAAGGACACCAGAATTGACCGCATAATCCATGTGTGGCCTCACTAATGCTAGGTAAAGTTTCAAGATAACGTCAGCAGTTCTGTTACTCACACTCCTAGATATGAACCCAAGAATCCTGTTTGCCTTGTTGCGAACGCTAATACATTGTTTTCTAGGTTTCAAGTCGTTGCTAACAAATACACCTAGATCTTTTTCACAAACTGAGTTTTCTATTTCCGTGTTACCTAGTTTATACTTAACGTTTGTATTCGTCTTCCCTATCTGTAGTACCTTGCATTTATCAGTATTAAAATTCATTTGCCAGTCTACTGACCACTCATGTAAGGTATCTAGATCTCTTTGAAGGTGTTCAAAGTCACTGTCTGAATTTATCACTCTCCCCATTTTGGTATCAGCTGCAAATTTACTAATCCTACTAGTTATACCTAAACCAAGATCATTAATGAATATAACAAACAGCAGAGGGCCTAATACAGATCCCTGGGGAACTCCGCTTTTGACCGCACCCCAGTCTGACTTAAATCCATTTATGCTGACTCTTTGTTTCCTACCAGTTAACCATGACCTAATCCATTTTAATAGTGATCCACCTATTCCATGTGCTTCTACCTTCCTTATCAATCTCTCATGAGGGACTCTATCGAATGCTTTACTGAAATCTAAATAAATTATATCATATGACTTATCATTATCTACCGCTTCATATACTTCTGAGAAAAAGCTAAGCAAATTTGTGAGACAAGAACGTCCCTGGGTGAACCCGTGCTGAGAAGAATGAATTAAGTTGAATGTTTCAAGGTGGCTTCTGATTTTTGTAGCAATAATTGACTCTAGCAACTTGCCTATGATTGACGTGAGACTAATGGGACGGAAATTTGATGCAATTGATTTATCACCCTTTTTGAAAATCGGAATTACATTTGCAAGTTTCCAAGCTTCTTGCAAGTTTCCAAGCTTCTAATCCAGTAATCCTTCAACAGACAGCAGTAATTCCCCAAGTCAGCAGGAATCCATCAGCAGTCAGCAGTAATCCCTCAAGAGTCAGCAGTAATCCTTCAACGGTCAGCAGTAATCCCTCAGCAGCAATCCCTCAACAGTAATCCTTCAGCAGTAATCTCTCAGCAGTAACCCCTCAGCAGTAATCCCTCAGCAATAATCCCTCAACAGTCAGCAGTAATCCTTCAATAGTCAGCAGTAATCCCTCAACAGTCAGCAGTAATCCCTCAACAGTCAGCAGTAATCCCTCAACACAGGTGGAATGTAATCAAATTTAAGGGAGTCATTCATCAGCTATATATAACATTAGCACAACAAACGGGTCCTCCCTCTCCCACTACCACAGAGGTCAGGTCATACGGGGGTGTGGCAGGGTGGGCATGTTCACCCTCATGCCAGAATTAAGTCCAAGGGGCCATAACTGTGTACCACAACGCCACAACAAAGTCCAAGGGGCCATAACTGTGTACCACAACGCCACAACAAAGTCCAAGGGGCCATAACTGTGTACTACAACGCCACAACAAAGTCCAAGGGGCCAAAACTGTGTACCACAACGCCACAACAAAGTCCAAGGGGCCATAACTGTGTACCACAACGCCACAACAAAATCCAAGGGGCCAAAACTGTGTACCACAACGCCACAACAAAGTCCAAGGGGCCGTAACTGTGTACCACAACGCCACAACAAAGTCCAAGGGGCCATAACTGTGTACCACAACCCCACAACAAAGTCCAAGGGGCCAAAACTGTGTACCACAACGCCACAACAAAGTCCAAGGGGCCATAACTGTGTACCACAACGCCACAACAAAGTCCAAGGGGCCATAACTGTGTACCACAACGCCACAACAAAGTCCAAGGGGCCATAACTGTGTACCACAACGCCACAACAAAGTCCAAGGGGCCATAACTGTGCACCACAACGCCACAAAACACTCATTATCAAACTGGTGTCAGATCTTGTTGTAATATATCAACACATCAAGTTTGGTTAAAATACTTTAGTTATTTGTTCAAGTTATCGTGTGGACAACTAACATCTTGTACACCCCAAACATTATCTTTAACCTCACTCCCACACCAAGTCATCCTAACACAACAATGAAAGAGAAATTCCCTTTTTAATTAGTTATCGGCAAATGGCAATAAAAACCAGACCGTGTACACTGGAATATTTTTTTTTTTCAGGTCGCACTATTATGAAGACGCATAATGAGTCCCGGTCTTATAATGGTCCCGGAAAAATTATATAAAGGTTTAATTAATTTAGTTTAAATGTGAGTTTTCGTGTACAGGTTTGAATTGTTTATGTGAGAAATAATACACAAGATTATTTTTTTTAATGATAAACAGCAACAAAATGTAACAAATTTAGGGATATAATAGTTTTTGTTTATAAGGAATTAAGTAAATAATAACAAAAACAACAACAACAACACTAATAATAATATAAATAATAATAATAATAATAATAATAATAATAACAGCAGTGAGAGTCGATCGCATAGGCTAAAGGACCCATTAGGTTAGGTTAGGTTAGGTTAGGTTAGGTTAGGTTAAGGACCCAGTAAACCTCTAACACGGAGAGAGGCACAGTGGCTGACACTGTACTTGACCACCTTCACTTCCTCAACTGTATAGTCAGGTGCACATTACATCTGGGTGGACTGACGGTGTTACGGGAACGAACCAGTGACTCTTAGGACGGGAAGTGAGTATTGTATCCACTCAGCCACAGCAACCCATCATTACGGTCATTGGTTTGTTTGTTGTTTACTTAAGAAACCTGTTGTACACAAGAATTCCAACGGCAAATACAATAGTAAATACAATACAATAAATAAAATTGGGTTATCCGTACTTGACCCCTGTTATTATCCGTAATGTTCAAGGTGTCCGTATAAACCCAGATTATCCGTATTTATGCCACCGTTTATCCGTACTTTCCCCTCCTCCCTCAATTATCCGTACGTGTTCTAGGTGTCCGTACAAACCCCGATTATCCGTACAAACCCCCGATTATCCGTACAAACCCCCGATTATCCGTACTTACCTCCCGACCCCCCGATTATCCGTACTTACCTCGCCAACCCCGATTATCCGTACTTACCTCGCCAACCCCGATTATCCGTACTTACCTCCCGACCCCCGATTTATTCACATTTGCTTCGGTTAAAAAATAAATCCCGCTGTACCAACCTTAACCTTGGCTAAGACCAGCCTATCCGAGCTTCCCTGAATAACATGAGTCCTTCAGGCCCTGGTGATGAGGGGAGATGAGGGGAGATGAGGGGGGAGATGAGGGGAGAGAGGAGAGTCAGAGGAGGAGATGGCTGTGGGGGAGGGGAGGGGATGCAGGGGAGAAAGGAGATAGGTAAGGGGAGAGGAGGGAGAGGGGGAACAAGAGGAGAGATGTGATGTGGGAAGAGGGGAGAGAAGAGAGGGGAGAAGGGATACAAGGGGAGACAAGGGGTAAGGGAAGACAGGGGAGAGAGATGAGAGAGAAGAGAGGGAGGGGAGACAGGGGATGGAGAATAAGTATAGAGAAAGGGTAGAGAAAGGAGGGGAGATGACAGAGAGAAGAGAAGAGAGAGAGGGAAAAGGGGAGATGACAGAGAGAGAGAGAAGATAAGAGGATAACAACGAGGAGAGAGAGAGAGAGAGAGAGAGAGAGAGAGAGAGAGAGAGAGAGAGAGAGAGAGAGAGAGAGAGAGAGAGAGAAAAGAAATGGAGGGGAGAATAGCCGGAGAGGGGAGAACCACAAGGCAGCTAGTGTGGCCTGGAAGTGATGCGAGGTGAGGGGAAAGCTAAGAGGATGAGTACAAGAGGGGAAATATTTGTTATTTTCCACCAACGACAACAACAGCGAAAGGGAAGGTAATTTTATTTCCAGGACGATCAACACCGACAGAGGGAATGCTGTTACTATTCCCAGGGGAGCCTTAACTAACAGAGGGTAGTATGTTTTATTTTTTTTTCAGGATGATCAACACCACCATAAAGAAGTTATTATTATTCCCAGGAGAGTCTCAATTACCAGATGGACGTATTTTTCCCCCCAGGACGATCAACAACGACCAAGGGATGCCGTTACTATTCCCAGGAGCATCAACACCACCAGAAGGAAGCGGTTTATTATTCCCAGGAGAGCCTCCACTACCCCAAGGACGTATTTTTTCTCCAGGAAGATCAACACCACCAGAGGGATGCTGTTACTATTCCCAGGAGGATCAACACAGCCAGAGGGATGCTTTTTTTTTTTACCCAGGATGATCATCAGTGCTTGAGGGGTGCAATTATTATTCCCAGGGGAGCCTCCATCAAGACGCTGACGAGCAGAAAGTGAATCAACCACTGATAGAATGGAAGGAAAGTGAACCAACAGTAACTCAGGCTACAGTGAACCACCAACAGTGAACCAACAGCAACTAAGGCTACAGTGAACCACCAACAGTGAACCAACAGTAACTAAGGCTACAGTGAACCACCAACAGTGAACCAACAGTAACTAAGGCTACAGTGAACCACCAACAGTGAACCAACAGTAACTAAGGCTACAGTGAACCACCAACAGTGAACCAACAGTAACTAAGGCTACAGTGAACCACCAACAGTGAACCAACAGTAACTAAGGCTACAGTGAACCACCAACAGTGAACCAACAGTAACTAAGGCTACAGTGAACCACCAACAGTGAACCAACAGTAACTAAGGCTACAGTGAACCACCAACAGTGAACCAACAGTAACTAAGGCTACAGTGAACCACCAACAGTGAACCAACAGTAACTAAGGCTACAGTGAACCACCAACAGTGAACCAACAGTAACTAAGGCTACAGTGAACCACCAACAGTGAACCAACAGTAACTAAGGCTACAGTGAACCACCAACAGTGAACCAACAGTAACTAAGGCTACAGTGAACCACCAACAGTGAACCAACAGTAACTAAGGCTACAGTGAACCACCAACAGTGAACCAACAGTAACTAAGGCTACAGTGAACCACCAACAGTGAACCAACAGTAACTAAGGCTACAGTGAACCAACAGTGAACCAACAGTAACTCAGGCCACAGTGAACCACCAACAGTGAACCAACAGTAACTAAGGCTACAGTGAACCACCAACAGTGAACCAACAGTAACTAAGGCTACAGTGATCCACCAACAGTGAACCAACAGTAACTAAGGCTACAGTGAACCACCAACAGTGAACCAACAGTAACTAAGGCTACAGTGAACCACCAACAGTGAACCAACAGTAACTAAGGCTACAGTGAACCACCAACAGTGAACCAACAGTAACTAAGGCTACAGTGATCCACCAACAGTGAACCAACAGCAACTAAGGCTACAGTGAACCACCAACAGTGAACCAACAGTAACTCAGGCTACAGTGATCCACCAACAGTGAACCAACAGTAACTAAGGCTTCAGTGAACCACCAACAGTAAACCAACAGTAACTCAGGCTACAGTGAACCACCAACAGTGAACCAACAGTAACTAAGGCTACAGTGATCCACCAACAGTGAACCAACAGTAACTAAGGCTACAGTGAACCACCAACAGTCAACCAACAGTAACTAAGGCTACAGTGAACCACCAACAGTGAACCAACAGTAACTAAGGCTACAGTGAACCAACAGTGAACCAACAGTAACTAAGGCTACAGTGAACCACCAACAGTGAACCAACAGTAACTAAGGCTACAGTGAACCACCAACAGTGAACCAACAGTAACTCAGGCTACAGTGATCCACCAACAGTGAACCAACAGTAACTAAGGCTACAGTGAACCACCAACAGTGAACCAACAGTAACTAAGGCTACAGTGAACCACCAACAGTGAACCAACAGTAACTAAGGCTACAGTGAACCACCAACAGTGAACCAACAGTAACTAAGGCTACAGTGAACCACCAACAGTGAACCAACAGTAACTCAGGCTACAGTGAACCACCAACAGTGAACCAACAGTAACTAAGGCTACAGTGATCCACCAACAGTGAACCAACAGTAACTAAGGCTACAGTGAACCACCAACAGTGAACCAACAGTAACTAAGACCACAGGGAACCACCAACAGTGAACGAACAGTAACTAAGGCTACAGTGAACCAACAGTAACTAAGGCTACAGTGAACCACCAACAGTGAACCAACAGTAACTAAGGCTACAGTGAACCACCAACAGTGAACCAACAGTAACTAAGGCTACAGTGAACCACCAACAGTGAACCAACAACAGTAACTAAGGCTACAGTGAACCACCAACAGTGAACCAACAGTAACTAAGACCACAGTGACCCACCAACAGTGAACCAACAGTAACTAAGGCTACAGTGAACCACCAACAGTGAACCAACAGTAACTAAGGCTACAGTGAACCAACAGTAACTCAGGCCACAGTGAACCACCAACAGTAACTAAGGCTACAGTGAACCACCAACAGTGAACCAACAGTAACTAAGGCTACAGTGAACCACCAACAGTGAACCAACAGTAACTAAGACCACAGTGAACCACCAACAGTGAACCAACAGTAACTAAGGCTACAGTGAACCACCAACAGTGAACCAACAGTAACTAAGGCTACAGTGAACCACCAACAGTGAACCAACAGTAACTAAGGCTACAGTGAACCAACAGTAACTAAGGCTACAGTGAACCACCAACAGTGAACCAACAGTAACTAAAGCTACAGTGAACCACCAACAGTGAACCAACAGTAACTAAGGCTACAGTGAACCACCAACAGTGAACCAACAGTAACTCAGGCTACAGTGAACCACCAACAGTGAACCAACAGTAACTAAAGCTACAGTGAACCACCAACAGTGAACCAACAGTAACTAAGGCTACAGTGAACCACCAACAGTGAACCAACAGTAACTAAGGCTACAGTGAACCACCAACAGTGAACCAACAGTAACTAAAGCTGCAGTGAACCACCAACAGTGAACCAACAGTAACTAAGGCTACAGTGATCCACCAACAGTGGACCAACAGTAACTAAGGCTACAGTGATCCACCAACAGTGAACCAACAGTAACTAAAGCTACAGTGAACCACCAACAGTGAACCAACAGTAACTAAGGCTACAGTGAACCACCAACAGTGAACCAACAGTAACTAAGGCTACAGTGAACCACCAACAGTGAACCAACAGTAACTAAGGCTACAGTGATCCACCAACAGTGAACCAACAGTAACTAAGGCTACAGTGAACCACCAACAGTGAACCAACAGTAACTAAGGCTACAGTGAACCACCAACAGTGAACCAACAGTAACTAAGGCTACAGTGAACCACCAACAGTGAACCAACAGTAACTAAGGCTACAGTGAACCACCAACAGTGAACCAACAGAAAAGGAATTAACAGTAAGAGGAGGGTAAGGGGGAAGGGGGAAGTAGATAGGATTAAGGGGGAACCGTTCCAAAGGGGAAGGGGGAAGTAGATAGGATTAAGGGGGAACCGTTCCAAGGGGGAAGAAGGAAGGTGGATTGTTAAGGGTGGAGGGAGGTGAGTGTTCCTTGGGGATGGAGGGAAGAAGGGAGGGAAGGGGAAGTGTTACAGGTGGAGGAAGGGAGGGAAGGGGGGGGGAAGAGGAAGGGAGGGAGGGAGGGAGGGAAGTGCTACAGGTGGAGGGAGGGAGGGAGGGAAGGAGGGAGGGAGGGAGGGAAGGAAGGGGTGAAGAGGAAGTGTTACAGGTGGAGGGAGGGAAGGAAGAAGGGAGGGAAGAGGAAGTGTTACAGGTGGAGGGAGGGAGGGAGGGAGGGAGGGAGGAGGAGGGAAGGGGCGGGACTCATTACATATTCATAGATTCAGAGGCAAGTGAAGCGACTGCTGACTGTCCTCGGTGATATCTGGGCCACCTGACGCCCTCTACTACGGGGAGGATAGAGGTGTTACGGGGAGGATAGAGGTGTTACGGGGAGGATAGGGGTGTTACGGGGAGGATAGAGGTGTTACGGGGAGGATAGAGGTGTTACGGGGAGGATAGGGTTACGGGAGGATAGGGTGTTACGGGGAGGATAGGGTTGTTACGGGGAGGTAGAGGTGTTACGGGGAGGATAGGGGTGTAACGGGAGGATAGGGTGTTACGGGGAGGATAGAGGTGTTACAGGGAGGATAGAGGTGTTACGGGGAGGATAGGGGTGTTACGGGGAGGATAGGGGTGTTACGGGGAGGATAGGGGTGTTACGGGGAGGATAGAGGTGTTACGGGGAGGATAGAGGTGTTACGGGGAGGATAGAGGTGTTACGGGGAGGATAGAGGTGTTACGGGGAGGATAGAGGTGTTACGGGGAGGATAGGGGTGTTACGGGGAGGATAGGGGTGTTACGGGGAGGATAGAGGTGTTACGGGGAGGATAGAGGTGTTACGGGGAGGATAGAGGTGTTACGGGGAGGATAGAGGTGTTACGGGGAGGATAGGGGTGTTACGGGGAGGATAGGGGTGTTACGGGGAGGATAGAGGTGTTACGGGGAGGATAGGGGTGTTACGGGGAGGATAGAGGTGTTACGGGGAGGAGAGGTGTTACGGGGAGGATAGAGGTGTTACGGGGAGGATAGGGGTGTTACGGGGAGGATAGGGGTGTTACGGGGAGGATAGAGGTGTTACGGGGAGGATAGAGGTGTTACGGGGAGGAGAGAGGTGTTACGGGGAGGAGAGAGGTGTTACGGGGAGGGTAGGGGTGTAACGGGGAGGGTAGGGGTGTAACGGGAGGATAGGGTGTTACGGGGAGGATAGGGGTGTTACGGGGAGGATAGGGTGTTACGGGGAGGTTAGGGGTGTTACGGGGAGGTTAGGGGTGTTAACGGGGATGGTAGGGGTGTTACGGAGAGGGTAGAGGTGTACGGGGAGGGTAGGGGTGTAACGGGGAGGGTAGGGGTGTAACGGGGAGGGTAGGGGTGTAACGGGGAGGGTAGGGGTGTAACGGGGAGGGTAGGGGTGTTACGGGGAAGGTAGGGTTGTAACGGGGAGGGTAGGGGTGTAACGGGGAGGGTAGGGGTGTTATGGGAAGGGTAAGGTTGTAACGGGGAGGGTAGGGGTGTAACGGGGAGGGTAGGGGTGTAACGGGGAGGCTAGGGGTGTTACGGGGAGGGTAGGGGTGTATCGGGGAGGGTAGGGGTGTATCGGGGAGGGTAGGGGTGTAACGGGGAGGGTAGGGGTGTTATGTACGGGGTAGGGGTGTTTCAGGGGAGGGTAGGGGTGTAACGGGGAGGTTAGGGGTGTTATGGGGAGGGTAGGGGTGTTATGGATGGGGTAGGGGTGTTACAGGGGAGGGTAGGAGTGTTACGGGGGTGTTACGGGGAGGGAAGGGGTGTTATGGATGGGGTAGGGGTGTTACAGAGGAGAGTAGGGTGTTATGGGGAGGGTAGGGTTGTAACGTGGAGGGTAGGGGTGTTACAGGGGAGGGTAGGGTGTTATGGGGGAGGGTAGAGGTGTTACGGTGGATAGGGAGTGATAAGTGTGACGCCTTAGCATGTTATAGTGTCACGGTAAGTCAGTATGTATAACGCCTGAGTCTTATAATAACAACCTCGTAACGGCAAGGTTTTATGCGTCACGGCGCACGATTGTTACGGTGATATCCAAGTGACGGCAAGGTGTTACGGTGCGTTACGGTGGTGATAATGACCTCTGCGTCACACACACCTCAGGGGACAAGTTCGAACGCTAAACTTTGTTACAAACGGAATTTCCATTAAGGAGAAACTCATGTGGTAGTAAGTTGTGAATGTGTTACCAAGGCGTTACCGAGAGAGAGAGAGAGAGAGAGAGAGAGAGAGAGAGAGAGAGAGAGAGAGAGAGAGAGAGAGAGAGAGAGAGAGAGAGAGTAGGAGGAAATCTATTTAATAATAATAATAATAAATAATATTAATAGAAGAAAAAGATATTAGAAAAAGGAACGAAAATAAAGATAAAGGAAGAAAATAAGATAAAGATAAAGCAAAAGATAAACAATAAAGACAAAGAACAAACAAACAACCATCTTATTAGTGACAGCTCCCCCCCCACCACCCCCCCCACCACCCACCCCACCCACCCCCCCACCCACCACCCCCCCCCACCCACCACCCCCACTACCACCCCCACCACAGCCTACCACCGTCAGCCATCATTGGCCTGAGACGGCATCCATTGTGACAATCTAGAGAGACTAACCACAGTGGGAATAAAAGAGAGAGAGCCTACCAAGATCAGCCCGGTAGGTATCGGAGAATAACCTTAGGCCTACCACCGTCACCCTCTACCTATCATCGTCGCCCGAGGCCTACCACCATCACCCTAGGCCTACCACCGTCACCCTAGGCCTACCACCGTCACCCTAGGCCTACCACCGTCACCCTAGGCCTACCACCGTCACCCTAGGCCTACCACCATCACCCTAGGCAAACCACCGTCACCCTAGGCTTATCACCGTCATGCTAGGCCTAACACCGTCACCCTAAAGCAACCACCGTCACACTAGACCTACCACCGTCACCCTAGACAACCAAAGTCACCCTAGGCCTGCGACCGTCATGCTAGGCCTACCACCGTCACCCTAAACAAACCACGGTCACCCTAGGCCTACCACCGTCACCTTAGACAAACCACCGTCACCCTAGGCCTATCACCGTCATGCTAGACATACCACCGTCACACTAAACCTACCACCGTCATGCTAGGCCTACCACTGTCACCCTAGACCTATCACCGTAAGCCTACCATTGTCACCCTAGACCTACCACCGTCACCCAGAACTACCACCGTAACCCTAGGCCTACCATCGTCACCCTAGGCCTACCACCGTCACCCTAGACCTACCACCGTCGTGCTAGACCTACCACCGTCACCTTAGGCCTACCACCGTAATGATAGGCCTACCACCGTCACCATAGGCCTGTCACCGTCACCCTAGGCCTACCATAGTCACCCTAGACTTACCACTGTCACCATAGGCCCACCAACGGCACCCTAGGCCTACCACCCTCACCCTAGGTATACCACCGTCCCCCTAGGCCTATCACCGTCACCCTAGACCTACCACTCACGCTAGACCTACCAACGTCCCCCTAGGCCTAATACCGCCACCCTAGGCCTACCACTCACCCTAGACCTACCAACGTTCCCCTAGGCCTACTACCGTCACCCTAAGCTTACCACCGTCACCCTAGACCTACCACCATCACCCTATGGGTACCTCTTACACTAGGTCTACCACCATCACCCTAGACCTACCACCACCACCCTAGGCCTACCACCATCACCCTCTCACTAGGCCTAACACCGTTACCCTAGACTTATCACTGTCACCCTAGGCCTACTACCGTCACTCTAGGCCTACTACCGTGACCCTAGATCTACCACTCACCCTAGGCCTACCACTCACCAAACCCTAGACCTACCACTCACCCTAGGCCTACCACCGTCACCCTAGGCCTCCCCCACACATCAGCCGGTAATGACAAGTTAATGAGGCAGCGGACGAGTAAGCTCAGGTAATCGCCCGTAGCTGACTGGCTAATCAAGGTTCCCGCTTCAGCCGGCGCTGGCTGGTTGTGTTGACACCTGTGACGGCATACACACGTCATAAACTAATACATTGATGACGTCACACACACGTCATAAACTAATACATGGATGACGTCACACACACACGTCATAAACGTTATCTAAGAGTGACGTCATATATACGCCATAAACTTTATATAAGGATGACATCATACATACGTCATAAACTAATACATGGATGACGTCACACACACGTCATAAACGTTATCTAAGAGTGACGTCATATATACGCCATAAACTTTATATAAGGATGACATCATACATACGTCATAAACTAATACATGGATGACGTCATACAAGAGTCACATCACACTTCATATATATAACGTCATAAATACGTCATACAAGAGTCACATCACACTTCATATATATAACGTCATAAATACGTCATCCACTAAATACATAACTGTACTATCAATAATATTTACTGTACTACAAGGGTCCAGTGGTCGAGTGTCGAATATTTCACTCGCTGTAATAATATCAACCAATCACACCTCAGAGTTACCGGTCGTGTTTGATATTGACCAATCAGGCGTCAGAATTTCCGTTCGTGTATAATTTGGACCAATCAGCCGTCAGTCAGTCACTCGCTCAACGGACCAATCATGTGTCAGGGTCCGTTCGTCATCACAGTGTGAAGTTAAAAGTCTCTCTCTCTCCTCTCTCTCACTTTCCCACACCAGAGAGAGAGAGAGAGAGAGAGAGAGAGAGAGAGAGAGAGAGAGAGAGAGAGAGAGAGCAATAATTGTTCCCCCACAACTATTCCTTCAACGTTT
Organism: Homarus gammarus; assembly: GCA_958450375.1. NCBI lineage: Eukaryota > Metazoa > Arthropoda > Malacostraca > Decapoda > Nephropidae > Homarus > Homarus gammarus. The sequence goes on from CAUDMG010000170.1 coordinate 59,786, forward strand.
CCCACTGACTGTATGACTGTATGACTGTATGTATGACTGTATGACTTGATGTATGACTGTATGACTGTATGACTGTATGTATGACTGTATGCATGACTGTATGACTTGATGTATAACTGTGTGTATGACTGTATGTATGACTGTATGCCTTGATGTATAACTGTGTGTATGACTGTATGACTTGATGTATAACTGTGTGTATGACTGTATGACTTGATGTATAACTGTGTGTATGACTGTATGTATGACTGTATGATTTGATGTATAACTGTGGTTATGACTGTATTATGACTGTATGACTTGATGTATAACTGTGTGTATGACTGTATGTATGACTGTATGACTTGATGTATAACTGTATGTATGACTGTATGACTTGATGTATATCTGTGTGTATGACTGTGTATGACTGTATGACTTGATGTATTACTGTGTGTATGACTGTATGTATGACTGTATGACTTGATGTATAACTGTGTGTATGACTGTATGTATGACTGTATGACTTGATGTATAACTGTTACGGTGTGTATGACTGTATGACTGTGGAACTGTATGACTGTATGACTGTTATGACTGTAACTGTAACTGTGTAGACTGTGATGATGGACTAGATGACTGTGTATGACTGTATGTATGAGCTGTATGACTTGATGGTATAACTGTGTGTATGACTGTATGTATACTGTGGACTTGATGTATGACTGTGTGTATGACTGTATGACTTGATGTATTAGACTGTGTGTATGACTTGACTGAGTATAACTGTGGTTATGACTGTATGACTTGATGTATAGACTGTGGTGTATGACTGTGTGTATGATGTATGAATTGAGTATAACTGTGTGGTTATGACTGTGTGAGCTTGATGTATCCTGTGTGTATGACTGTGTATGCTGTATGACTTGATGTATACTTGTTTATGACTGTATGTATACTGTATGACTTGATGTATAACTGTGTGTATGACTGTATGTATGGACTGTATGACTTGATGTATAACTGTGTGTATACTGTATGTATGACTGTATGACTTGATGTATAGACTGTGTGTATGACTGTATGTATGACTGTATGACTTGATGTATAACTGTGTGTATGACTGTATGTATGACTGTATGACTTGGTGTATGACTGTATGTATGACTGTATGACTTGATGTATAACTGTATGTATGACTGTATGACTTGATGTATAACTGTGTGTATGACTGTATGACTTGATGTATAACTGTGTGTATGACTGTATGTATGACTGTATGCCTTGATGTATAACTGTGTGTATGACTGTATGACTTGATGTATAACTGTGTGTATGACTGTATGACTTGATGTATAACTGTGTGTATGACTGTATGTATGACTGTATGACTTGATGTATAACTGTATGTATGACTGTATGACTTGATGTATAACTGTGTGTATGACTGTATGACTTGATGTATAACTGTGTGTATGACTGTGTGTATGACTGTATGACTTGATGTATAACTGTGTGTATGACTGTATGACTTGATGTATAACTGTGTGTATGACTGTGTGTATGACTGTATGACTTGATGTATAACTGTGTGTATGACTGTATGTATGACTGTATGACTTGATGTATAACTGTGTGTATGACTGTATGTATGACTGTATGACTTGATGTATAACTGTGTGTATGACTGTATGTATGACTGTATGACTTGATGTATAACTGTGTGTATGACTGTATGTATGACTGTATGACTTGATGTATAACTGTGTGTATGACTGTATGTATGACTGTATGACTTGATGTATAACTGTGTGTATGACTGTATGACTTGATGTATAACTGTGTGTATGACTGTATGACTTGATGTATAACTGTGTGTATGACTGTATGTATGACTGTATGACTTGATGTATAACTGTATGTATGACTGTATGACTTGATGTATAACTGTGTGTATGACTGTATGTATGACTGTATGACTTGATGTACAACTGTGTGTATGACTGTATGTATGACTGTATGACTTGATGTATAACTGTGTGTATGACTGTATGTTATGACTGTTATGACTTGATGTATAACTGGTGTGTATGACTGTATGACTTGTTGTATCACTGTGTGTATGACTGTATGACTTGATGTATAACTGTGTGTATGACTGTGTGTATGACTGTATGACTTGATGTATAACTGTGTGTATGACTGTATGTATGACTGTATAACTTGATGGATAACTGTGTGTATGACTGTATGTATGACTGTATGACTTGATGTATAACTGTGTGTATGACTGTATGCTTGACTGTATGACTTGATGTATAACTGTGTGTATGACTGTATGTATGACTGTATGACTTGATGTATAACTGTGTGTATGACTGTATGTATGACTGTATGACTTGATGTATAACTGTGTGTATGACTGTATGTATGACTGTATGACTTGATGTATAACTGTGTGTATGACTGTATGTATGACTGTATGACTTGATGTATAACTGTGTGTATGACTGTATGTATGACTTGATGTATAACTGTGTGTATGACTGTATGTATGACTTGATGTATAACTGTGTATGACTTGATGTATAACTGTGTGTGTATGACTGTATGACTTGATGTATAACTGTGTATGACTGTATGTATGACTTGATGTATAACTGTGTGTATGACTGTATGTATGACTTGATGTATAACTGTGTATGACTTGATGTATAACTGTGTGTGTATGACTGT
>CAUDMG010000170.1:65000-176489 GCA_958450375.1 Homarus gammarus
GAGGTGGAAGGGAGAGAGAGAGAGAGAGAGATCAAGGGAGGAGGGAGAAGGTAGGAAAGAGAGAGAGAGAGAAAGAGAAGAAGGGAGAGGGAAGGGTGGAAATAATAAGAAAGGGGACATAGAGAAGGGAAGAAGATAAATGGTGGGGAGAAGAGGAAGAAGTGAAGAACTCTCACGTAATGAAATTAAAGGAGGGAAATAATGAGAGAGAGAGAGAGAGAGAGAGAGAGAGAGAGAGAGAGAGAGAGAGAGAGAGAGAGAGAGAGAGAGTAAAACAGGTACGATAAAGGAAGCCAAGCAATTACCTGCCTTCACCTGGGACACGATCTGACCCGGTACTATGACCTGTGACCTGACCCGGTACTATGACCTGTGACCTGACCCGGTACTATGACCTGTGACCTGACTCGGTAATATGACCTGTGACATGACCCGGTAATATGACCTGTGATATGACCTGGTACTATGACCTGTGACATGACCCGGTAATATGACCTGTGACATGACCCGGTACTATGACCTGTGACCTGACCCGGTAATATGACCTGTGACATGACCCGGTACTATGACCTGTGACCTGACCCGGTAATATGACCTGTGACATGACCTGGTACTATGACCTGTGTGACTTGACCTGGTACTATAACCTGTGACCTGACCTGGTACTATGACCTGACCTGGTACTGTGTGACCTGACCCGGTACTATGACCTGTGTGACCTGACCTGGTACTATGACCTTTGTGACCTGACCCACTACTATGACCTGTGATCTGACACTACGACCTGTGTTGACCTGACCCACTATGACCTGTGACCTGACCTGGTACTATGACCTGTGACCTGACTTGGTACTACGACCTGTGTGATCTGACCTGATACTATGACCTGTGTTGACCTGACCCAGTACTATGACCTGTGACCTGACTTGGTACTACGACCTGTGTGATCTGACCTGATACTATGACCTGTGTTGACCTGACCCAGTACTATGACCTGTGACCTGACCTTTTAATATGACCTGTGTGACCAGACCCACTACTATGACCTGTGACCTGACCTTTTAATATGACCTGTGTGACCAGACCCACTACTATGACCTGTGACCTGAACTGGTATTATGACCTGTGTGACCTGACCCAGTACTATGACCTGTGTGACCTGACCCAGTACTATGACCCGTGTGACCTGATCCAGTACTATGACCCGTGTGACCTGACCCAGTACTATGACCTGTGTGACCTGACCCAGTACTATGACCTGTGACCTGATCCAGTACTATGACCCGTTTGACCTGGATAGACTAGGAGAGCCAATTAGCATTATAATTACCTGTCATTAGAAGTCATTTGTTAACCTGGACTATTAACTCCCCCCCCTCCCCCCGACACCCCTCCTCCTCCTCCTCGTAGAAGAAGAAGAAGAAGAAGAAGAAGAAGAAGAAGAAGAAGAAGAAGAAGAAGAAGAAGAAGAAGAAGAAGAAATAAAGCAACAACAACCACTATTACTACTCAACTTTTACCACCACCACCACAACCACCACCACCACCAACCACCACCATCACCACCACCACCATCACCACCACCAACAACAACCACCACCACCACCAAACAACCACCACCACCACCACCAAACAACAACACCCACCACAACCAAACAACACCACCACACCAACCACCACCATCACCACCACCAAACAACCACCACCACCACCACCAACACCCACCACAACCAAACAACACCCACCACAACCAAACAACGACAACCACCACCAAACAACAACAACCATCACCACCACCAAACAACAACCACCACCACCACCAAACAACAACCACCACCACCACCAAACAACAAACCACCACCACCACCACCACCACCAAACAACAACCACCACCACCACCAAACAACAACAACAACCACCACCACCAAACAACAACCACCACCACCACACACCAAACAACAACCACCACCACCAAACAACAACAACCATCACCACCACCAAACAACAACCACCACCACCACCAAACAACAACAACCATCACCACCACCAAACAACAACCACCACCACCACCAAACAACAACAACCACCACCACCAACACAAACAACCACCACCACCACCACCACCAAACAACAACAACCACCACCACCATCACCACCACCAAACAACAACTACCACCACCACCACCAAACAACAACCACCACCACCAACAACAACCACCACCATCACCACCACCAAACAACAACTACCACCACCAAACAACAACAACCACCACCACCACCAACCACCACCACCAAACAACAACAACCACCACCACCACCACCATCACCACCACCACCATCACCACCACCAAACAACCACCACCACAACCAAACAACACCCACCACAACCAAACAACAACAACCATCACCACCACCAAACAACAACCACCACCACCACCACCAAACAACACCCACCACAACCAAACAACGACAACCACCACCAAACAACAACAACAACACCACCACCAACCACCACCCCACCAAACACAACCACCACCACCACCAAACAACACCCACCACCACCAAACAACAACAACCCACCACCACCAAACAACAACCACCACCACCACCAACAACAACAACAACCACCACCACCAAAACAACAACCACCACCACCAAACAACAACCACCACCACCAAACAACACCATCACCACCACCAAACAACCACCACCACCACCAAACAACAACAACCATCACCACCACCAAACAACAACCACCACCACCACCAAACAACAACAACCATCACCACCACCAAACAACAACCACCACCACCACCAAACAACAACAACCATCACCACCACCAAACAACAACCACCACCACCACCAACAACAACAACCACCACCACCACCAACACCACCACCACCACCAACAACAACCACCACCACCACCACCATCACCACCACCACCATCACCACCACCAAACAACCACCACCACAACCAAACAACACCCACCACAACCAAACAACAACAACCATCACCACCACCAAACAACAACCACCACCACCACCAAACAACACCCACCACAACCAAACAACGACAACCACCACCAAACAACAACAACCATCACCACCACCAAACAACAACCACCACCACCACCACACCACCACCAAACAACAACCACCACCACCACCAAACAACAACAACCATCACCACCACCAAACAACAACCACCACCACCACCACAACAACAACAACCACCACCACCAACAACACAACCACCACCAAACAACAACCACCACCACCAAACAACAACAACCATCACCACCACCAAACAACAACCACCACCACCACCAAACAACAACAACCATCACCACCACCAAACAACAACCACCACCACCACCAAACAACAACAACCATCACCACCACCAAACAACAATCACCACCACCATCACCAAACAACAACAGCAACAACAACTCCACCACCACCAGAACAACAACTACCACAACAACCACCATCACCACCACCAAACAACAACAACCACCACCATCACCAAACAACAACAAACAACAACAGCAACAACAACTCCACCACCACCAGAACAACAACTACCACAACAACCACCATCACCACCACCAAACAACAACAACCAAACAACCACCACCACCACCACCACCACTTTCAAGCAACAACAACAACCATCACCACCACCTCCATCATCACCCATCACCATAACTACAACCATCACCACCACCTCCATCATCACCCATCACCACAACTACCACCTCCACCACCACCAGAACAACTACCACAACAACCACCATCACCACCACCAAACAACAACTACAACCATCACCACCACCTCCATCATCACCCCTCACCACAACAACAACCATCACCACCACCTCCATCATCACCCATCACCATAACTACAACCTCCACCACCACCAGAACAACAACTACCACAACAACCACCATCACCACCACCAAACGACCCCCAAATCGTCACGGTCGTCCACAGGAGCCCAGCAAAGACCCAGCTGACGCCCCCCCCCCCTCCACACAGTGACGTCATATGCAAACCACCAATCACGTCTCTCCTCCTCCTCCTCCCCCCCAAACACAGCCGCTAATCCGAGTGCCTCTGGCTTCTCAACCTTCGAGTCCTTACCGGGGACCCTGGGAGGTTTACCGGGAGATCAGACCAGCCTCCTGCACAACACTGCTACCGGAGGCTGGCTGGCTGGCGTCCCCGACCTGGAGTTTTAGCCACACGGGATCGACACCCGTCCCCAACCCCTCCTATAACCATCCCCCATCTCCCTATTCACCCTTAAGGGAGAGGACGATCGTCTTTAAGGGTGCGTGGCGCGGCATCTCGACCACCGTAAAAAAAAAAGGAAGAAAAACTGCATTACATGAACTTAAGGAGGCATAAGCAGCGAATCACAGCGAGCGTGCAGGAGGGGGGGCAGTGGTGGAGGGGGGGAGAGTGGTGGAGGGGAGGGGGGAGTGGTGGAGAGGAAGGAGGTAGTGGTGGAGGAGAGGAGTGAGAGGGGGGTAAGGGAACGCGGGGGGCTTCATTGATTTACAGGCCCCACGTCCCCCTCCTCCTCCTCCTCCCTATCCCTCCCCTCTTCCCGTCCCTTCCTCCTCCCCTCCCCCCCCCCTCCCGCTAGGTAAGCTGGGGTTGCCATGGTGACGGGGGGCGCAGCATCCCAGCGAGCCAGGCGTATCCCACATCTCCATCAATTCAAATCAATATGCAGGCGGGCAGGCCAGTGTGACCCGACCGTTCCGCACGCACCCACACACAGCCATTAACATACAACCCACACCACCCACTCCTACCCACACACACAGCCATTAACATACAACCCACACCACCCACTCCTACCCACACACACAGCCATTAACATACAACCCACACCACCCACTCCTACCCACACACAGCCATTAACATACAACCCACACCACCCACTCGTACCCACACCACCCACTCCTACCCACACACAACCATTCAACACCTCCTTGACCACTCACCTCATGATGACCACACCACCATATTACTACCGGAGAGGGACCACTCAACCACGTCCCCTTGCTCCCACTCCAACCACACACACACACACACACACACACAAGGCCTCCCCGCCATAAGTGATCACCCCTGGCCTCCTAGCTGCCACCATAACCACCACCATCATCACCATGCTACCACAATCCTCCACCACAATCCACCACAATCCTCCACTACCACCACCACACTACCACAATTCACCACCACCACACCACACTCCCACAATCCTCCACTACCACAATTCACCACCACCACAATCCTCCACCACCACACCACACTACCACAATCCTCCACTACCACCACCACACTACCACAATTCACCACCACCACAATCCTCCACCACCACACCACACTACCACAATCCTCCACTACCACCACCACACTACCACAATTCACCACCACCACACCACACTACCACAATCCTCCACAACCACAGCCAGAACATTGGGAGGGTGCAGGAGGTAGGAGGTATCCCCCCCTTCTCCACACAGACAGACAGACAGACAGACAGACAGACACACACAGTTCTCATTCATCTCTGCCACAATTATTATGCAAATCCAGGAGAGGTAACCCAAACTTCACTATCAAGTTACCCCCCCCCCCACACACCTGAGCCATCACTTCACTATAAAGTCACCCCCCCCCCACACACCTGAGCCATCACTTCACTATAAAGTCACCCCCCCCACACACACCTGAGCCATCACTTCACTATAAAGTCACCCCCCCCACACACACACCTGAGCCATCACTTCACTATAAAGTCACCCCCCCACACACCTGAGCCATCACTTCACTATAAAGTCACCTCCCCCCCCTACACACACACCTGAGCCATCACTTCACTATAAAGTCACCCCCCACACACACCTGAGCCATCACTTCACTATAAAGTCACCCCCCCCACACACACACCTGAGCCATCACTTCACTATAAAGTCACCCCCCCCCACACACACACCTGAGCCATCACTTCACTATCAAGTCACCCCCCCCACACACACCTGAGCCATCACTTCACTATCAAGTCACCTCCCACACACACACCTGAGCCATCACTTCACTATCAAGTCACCCCCCCACACACACCTGAGCCATCACTTCACTATCAAGTCACCCCCCCACACACACCTGAGCCATCACTTCACTATAAAGTCCCCCCCCACACACACACCTGAGCCATCACTTCACTATAAAGTCCCCCCCCCCCCACACACACACCTGAGCCATCACTTCACTATCAAGTCACCCCCCACACACACACCTGAGCCATCACTTCACTATCAAGTCACCCCCCCACACACACCTGAGCCATCACTTCACTATCAAGTCACCCCCCACACACACCTGAGCCATCACTTCACTATCAAGTCACCCCCCCACACACACACACCTGAGCCATCACTTCACTATAAAGTCACCCCCCCACACACACACCTGAGCCATCACTTTACTATAAAGTCACCCCCCCCACACACACCTAAGCCATCACTTCACTATAAAGTCACCCCCCCACACACACCTGAGCCATCACTTCACTATAAAGTCACCCCCCCCACACACCTGAGTCATCACTTCACTATCAAGTCACCCCCCCCACACACACCTGAGCCATCACTTCACTATAAAGTCACCCCCCACACACACCTGAGCCATCACTTCACTATCAAGTCACCCCCCCCCCCCACACACCTGAGCCATCACTTCACTATCAAGTCACCCCCCCCCACACACCTGAGCCATCACTTCACTATCAAGTCACCCCCCACACACCTGAGCCATCACTTCACTATAAAGTCACCCCCCCCCCACACCTGAGCCATCACTTCACTATCAAGTCACCCCCCCCCCCACACACACCTGAGCCATCACTTGATACATACCTTACCTTCACTACCTCTCTCCTCACCTGTACTCACCTGCTATAATTTAACCCCTTGAGTACTACAACTCAACCCCTTGAGTACTATACCTTAACCCCTTGAGTATCATACTTTAACCCCTTGAGTACTATACCTTAACCCCTTGAGTACAATACCTTAACCTCTTGAGTACTATAACTTAACCCCTTGAGTACTATCTCTTAACCCCTTGAGTACTATAAATTAACCCCTTGAGTACTATAAATTAACCCCTCGAGTACAATTTTTTTATATTGTTGTTGTTGATTACATATAACCTTAGGTGCGTATGTCCAGGTAAGCGCCACAACCTTAATTACAGGTGATCACTCTAAAGGCCAGGTGAAGAATGAAGGTGTACGGTGCCATTAACATCCTGACCACACACACACACACACACACACACACACACACACACACACACACACACACACACGCGAATCAGTCATAAGGGATTAGCGCGTCAATTCCGAATCAGAATCATCTTAAGTGAGTATTACTGAATGGAGGAGGAGCAACAAGAATCATTTATGGGTAACAAGAATCATTTATGGGTAACAAGAATCACTTATGGGTAACAAGAATCATTTATGGGAATCAGAATCAAGAGTGACAATCAGAATCGAGGGGGAAACGAGAATCAATTATTGGTTAAGAGTCGAGGCCTGAAGGTTGAGGGGAGATCAGGTGAGGGGAGGGAGGCTGAGGGGAGGAGAGGTCAGGTGAGGGGAGGGAGGCTGAGGGGAGGAGAGGTCAGGTGAGGGGAGGGAGGCTGAGGGGAGGGAGGCTGAGGGGAGGGGAGGTCAGGTGAGGGGAGGGAGGCTGAAGGGAGGGGAGGTGAGGGGAGGGGAGGTCAGGTGATGGGAGGGAGGTCAGGTGAGGGTAGGGAGGCTGAGGGGAGGTAAGGGGAGGGAGGTTGACGGGAGGTGAGGGGAGGTGAGGGGAGGGAGGCTGAGGGAAGTCAGGTTATGGGAGGGAGGTTGAGGGAGGTCAGGTGAGGGGAGGGAGGATGAGGGGAGGTCAGGTGATGGGAGGAAGGGAAGATGATGGAAGGTCAGGTGAGGGAAGGGAGAGGTGAGGAGGTAGAAGTAAGGGGAAAGGCAAGATGGCAGCCATGTGAGGGAAGAGATGACATCCAAGTGAGGGGAGAGATGGGAGCCAGATGAGGGAGATGACAGCCAGGTGAGGGGAGATGACAGCCAGATAAAGGGTGAGATGGCAGCCAGGTGAGGGAAATAAGGTGCACAATAAACTAGCAACCAGCTGCTTTACACATCATCCACACCACAACCTTCCGCCATCACCTACAACCACAACCAACCACAACAACCACCACCAACCACAACAACCACAACAACCACCACCAACCACAACAACCACCACAACCACCAACCACCACCAACCACAACAACCACCACCAACCACAACAACAACCACCAACCACAACAACCACCACCAACCACAACAACCAACCACAACCACAACCACCAACCACAACAACCACCACCAACCACAACCACAACCACCACTACCACCTATAGCCACAACTACAACCACAACCACCACCTACAACCATAACAGCAACCACTACCAACCACAACAACCACCACCACCACCATTTACAACCACAACTACAACCAAACACATAACCACAACAACTAAAAAATACAACCGCTATCTACAACAACAACCAAACATCAAGACAATTTAACAAGGTCATTCATGTACAACTACGATAAATATAAACATTTGATTACGTCACTAATTACACCCCCCCCCCCCACGTGGGTCCTGACATAGTTTTATCAACTTTTCGGTCAGTTACTGAATATATTGTGTGGGGGGGGGGAGGGGGGGTCTGGAGGTGTGTGGGGGGGGGGGTCTGGAGGTAGCTGATAGTGTAAATAATAATAACAACAAAAATAATTGAATAATAATAATAATAATAATAATAATAATAATAATAATAATAATAACAATAGAAATAATTGAATAATAATAATAAGAATAATAATAATAATAATAATAATAATAATAATAATAACAACAAAAATAATTGAATAATAATAATAATATAATAATAATAATAATAACAATAATAATAATAATAACAAAAATAATAATAATAATAATAATAATAATAATAATAATAATAGTAATAATAATAATAATAATACCAATAATAATAACAATAATAATAATAATAATAATAGTAACAATATAACACACGGACAGGCGAAGAGAGAGACAGAGAGTTAAATTAATATTCTCTAGGTAAGAAAAAGTCATTATTTTGAACTGTGATAATATATATTTTGTTATGACAGAGGACGTGTGTGTGTGTCTGTGTGTGTGTATGTATTATTATTATTACTATTATTATTATTATTATTATTATTATTATTATTATTATTATTATTATTATTATTATTATTATTATTACTATTATTATTATTATTATTATTATTGTTATTGTAATTATTATTATTACTATCATTATTATTATTGTTATTGTTATTATTGTTATTATTTTTATTACTATTATTATTATTATTATTATTATTATTATTATTATTATTATTATTATTATTATTGTTGTTGTTGTTAATATTGTTATTACTATTATTATTATTATTATTATTATTATTATTATTATTATTGTTATTATTGTTATTACTATTATTATTATTATTATTATTGTTATTATTATTATTATTATTATTATTATTATTATTGTTATTATTATTATTATTATTACTATTATTATTATTATTATTATTAGTTATTATTAACACAACACCATCAGCACCACACCATACCACCACACCACCTCACCACACCACACCACTACACCACCACACCACACCACACCACCACACCACCTCACCACACCACCTCACCACACCACCACCACCCACTTCAACACCTACCTCGCCCCCCCCCCACCCCCCGTACACAAAAAAATCAATATTCATTTCGTTGTATCAAATTGCAACATCAGGTTGTATTGAGCCGCCAAGACGCACACAGTTGCAGCCGCCCGCGATAACATCAGGTGGTGACGCCCTGCAAACCAGACCTAATTAAACACGTGTCACATTCCCCCGTCACACGTCACGTTATGAAGGTAGCTTGTAACACCACTTTAAAAAGGGGGGTACGTAAGTAACACTCTATATTATTGTTGTATTGTGTTTCTAAGTAGCGTGTAATGTTATTTAGGGAGCGTTTAAGTAGCGCCTATTGTTACATAAGGAAGCTTTGTATTTTAAGTAATATGTAACGTCACTTAAGGAACATTTATGTAACTTCTACCACTTCTTTACGTCACGTTTAAGTAGCATATTCCTACATATTCATTCTCCCCATTACAACCGTCACCCCATTTACTCTCCCCATTACACCCATCTCATTTACTCCCCATTACAACCATCACCACCATTTACCCTCCCTATTACAACCATCCTATTTCCTCCCTATTACAATAAATCTTCATGGGACCAATTTGTCTGGTTTTTGATGTTTACTGCCAATTACAGTCGTTTAGCCATCACCAATTACAGTCGTTTAGCCATCACCAATTACACTCGTTTAGCCATCACCAATTACAGTCGTTTACCTATCACCCAATTAGTCGTTTAGCTATCACCAATTACAGTCGTTTAGCCATCACCAATTACAGTCGTTTAGCCATCACCAATTACAGTCGTTTAGCCATCACCAATTACAGTCGTTTAGCCATCACCAATTACAGTCGTTTAGCCATCACCAATTACAGTCGTTTAGCCATCACCAATTACAGTCGTTTAGCTATCACCAATTACAGTCGTTTACCTAACACCAATTACAGTCGTTTAGCTATCACCAATTACAGTCGTTTATCTATCGCCAATTACAGTCAATATCGTTACCCCTAGAGTGCGTTGATTTAACCCCTTGAGTACGATGACTTAAGCCCTTGAGTACGATGACTTAACCCCTTGAGTACGATGACTTAACCCCTTGAGTGCGATGACTTAACCCCTTGTGTACGATGACTTAACCCCTTGAGTACGATGAATTAAGCCCTTGAGTACGATGACTTAACCCCTTGAGTACGATGACTTAACCCCTTGAGTACGATGACTTAACCCCTTGAGTGCGTTGATTTAACCCCTTGAGTACGATGACTTAACCCCTTGTGTACGATGAGGGAAACAAGCAAGGACGTAATAAAGAAGGGAATAACAGGAAGGGTAAGTGAGGGTAGAAGGAAGGAAGGAAGGAAGAGGGAGAGAAGGGAGAGAGAAGGGAAACACTACACGATAAATGAGGAAAGGGAGAGAGGTGGGGAGGAATGATAGACGGTGAGGGGGAAGACGATAAGGGGAGGAAGGGGAAAGAATGAAGAACAGAGGGAACCGAGTAAATGGGAGAAGGACAGAAGGAAGAAAGGAGGGAAGGAGATATTACTCAAGAGAGAGAGAGAGAGAGAGAGAGAGAGAGAGAGAGAGAGAGAGAGAGAGAGAGAGAGAGAGATGGCAAAGGGAAATGTGAGGGGAGTGAGAGGGGAGTGAGAGGGGAAAGAAGGGGTTGCCACACATCACCACAGGAGCCAATTTCACCAATGGACCATAACAGTCAGCTGGTTCACACACAGGTGATAGTGGTGCTGCTCACACCTGTAGGGGGGGGGTGGTACTGACAACATTGGTGCAGTTGCTGACACCCTCTCCCCCCCTCCTCCTCTTCCCCGCCTCTTCTCCCCCTCCCCTCTACCTATTTATTCTCAACACCTTCCCCCCCATCTTCTCCCCTCCCCTCTACCTATTTATTCTCCCCACCTTCCCCCCATCCTCCTCTTCTCCCCCTCCCCTCTTCCTCCTCTCCACCCATTTCTTCTCCCCTTTCTCCCTACCTTTCCTCTCTGCCCTCTTACCCCCCCCCCCATGCTGACGTTACTTGGAGAGCGCTGTGGGTGTCAGGAACTGGTCTTGGTTTGTTAATGTGACGCTGTATACGGCCTGCTGACGTTATCGCTGACACCACCACCACCACTGACAACAATACTCTTACCACCACTGACACCACCGCCATCACTGACACTGCCACTGACAACACTACTGACACCACCATTACAACCACCACCAACACTTGACACCACCACTGACAACACCGCTGACGCCACCATTACAACCACCACCAACACTGACAACAACACCGCTGACACCATTAACACCACTGACACCATTAACACCACTGACAACAACACCGCTGACACCATTAACACCACTGACACCATTAACACCACTGACACTACTACTGACACCACTAACAACACTGACATCATTACCACCACTGACAACACTGGTGCCACCTTTGGGCCATAATCTTCACTAATCGCTATAATATCGACGGTAAACTTATTATGGTAAACTCAGGTACAGTAATGAAGGTAAACTCAGGTACAGTAATGAAGGTAAACTCAGGTACCGTAATGAAGGTAAACTCAGGTACAGTTATGAAGGTAAACTCAGGTACAGTAATGAAGGTAAACTCAGGTACAGTAATGAAGGTAAACTCAGGTACAGTAATGAAGGTAAACTCAGGTACAGTAATGAAGGTAAACTCAGGTACAGTAATGAAGGTAAACTCAGGTACAGTAATGAAGGTAAACTCAGGTACCGTAATGAAGGTAAACTCAGGTACCGTAATGAAGGTAAACTCAGGTACAGTAATGAAGGCAAACTCAGGTACCGTAATGAAGGTAAACTCAGGTACAGTAATGAAGGTAAACTCAGGTACAGTAATGAAGGTAAACTCAGGTACAGCAATGAAGGTAAACTCAGGTACCGTAATGAAGGTAAACTCAGGTACAGTAATGAAGGTAAACTCAGGTACAGTAATGAAGGTAAACTCAGGTACCGTAATGAAGGTAAACTCAGGTACCGTAATGAAGGTAAACTCAGGTACAGTAATGAAGGTAAACTCAGGTACCGTAATGAAGGTAAACTCAGGTACAGTAATGAAGGTAAACTCAGGTACCGTAATGAAGGTAAACTCAGGTACAGTAATGAAGGTAAACTCAGGTACAGTAATGAAGGTAAACTCAGGTACAGTAATGAAGGTAAACTCAGGTACAGTAATGAAGGTAAACTCAGGTACCGTAATGAAGGTAAACTCAGGTATGCCCTCCTACCTAATTTCCACACCTACGTTGGTACAGGTGTGAATCACTACTAATTACAGGTGATAATAATGAAGGGAGAGGGGAGGTGTGTGGTGAGGGGAGGTGTGTGGTGAGGGGAGGTATGGGTTGAGGGGAGGTGTGTGGTGAGGGGAGAGAGAGAGAGAGAGAGAGAGAGAGAGAGAGAGAGAGAGAGAGAGAGAGAGAGAGAGAGAGAGAGAGAGAGAGAGAGACGGCCATGTTGATGTATGTGTCAGGTGAACGGGGCGGGGTAAGGCGGGGAGACGGGGTGAGGTAAGGCGGGAAGACCGGGTGAGGTAAGGCGGGGAGACGGGGTGAGGTAAGGCGGGGAGACGGGGTGAGGTAAGGCGGGGAGACGGGGTGAGGTAAGGCGGGGAGACGGGGTGAGGTAAGGCGGGGAGACGGTGTGAGGTAAGGCGGGGAGACGGGGGTGAGGTAAGGCGGGGAGACGGGGTGAGGTAAGGCGGGGAGACGGGGTGAGGTAAGGCGGGGAGACGGGGTGAGGTAAGGCAGGGAGACGGGGTGAGGTAAGGCGGGGAGACAGAGGTGAGGCGGGGAGACGGTGCGAGGCAGGGAGACAGGGTGAGGCGGAGGAGACGGGGTGAGGTGGGGGAGACGGGGTGAGGCGGGGTGAGGCGGGGGAGAAGGGGCGGTGTGAGGCGGGGGAGACTGGGCGGGATGAGGCGGGGGAAACGGGACGGAGCGGGAAGTGGCGGGTGTAAACGGGACGGGGCGGGAAGTGGCGGGTGTAAACGGGGCGGGGCGGGGCAAGGAATACATCAGCAAGCACCTTACCTGAGTCCTGGTTCGTGACGTCACACACTCACCTGTGGGAGACACAAATTAACATTAGTTCTCAAAAAAGGTGACAACTTGGACTCACAACTCATAATGGTGTCTTAAAGCAATCACAACACTGATAAACCATTCACAACACTCTTAAACCACCCACAACACTCTTAAACCACTCACAACACTCTTAAACCACCCACAACACTCTTAAACCACTCACAACACTCATAAGCCACCCACAACACTCTTAAACCATTCACAACACTCTTAAACCACTCACAACACTCATAAACCACTCACAACACTCTTAAACCACTCACAACACTCTTAAACCACTCACAACACTCATAAACCACTCACAACACTCATAAACCACTCACAACACTCATAAACCACTCACAAGACTCTTAAACCACTCACAACACTCTTAAGCCACTCACAACACTCATAAACCACTCACAACACTCATAAACCACTCACAACACTCTTAAACCACTCACAACACTCTTAAGCCACTCACAACACTCATAAACCACTCACAACACTCATAAACCACTCACAACACTCATAAACCACTCACAACACTCATAAACCACTCACAACACTCATAAACCACTCACAACACTCATAAACCACTCACAACACTCTTAAGCCACTCACAACACTCATAAACCACTCACAACACTCTTAAGCCACTCACAACACTCATAAACCACTCACAACACTCTTAAGCCACTCACAACACTCATAAACACTCACAACACTCATAAACCACTCACAACACTCATAAACCACTCACAACACTCATAAACCACTCACAACACTCTTAAGCCACTCACAACACTCTTAAGCCACTCACAACACTCATAAGCCACTCACAACACTCATAAACCACTCACAACACTCTTAAACCACTCACAACACTCTTAAACCACTCACAACACTCTTAAGCCACTCACAACACTCATAAGCCACTCACAACACTCTTAAGCCACTCACAACACTCATAAACCACTCACAACACTCATAAACCACTCACAACACTCATAAACCACTCACAACACTCTTAAACCACTCACAACACTCATAAACCACTCACAACACTCTTAAACCACTCACAACACTCACAAACCACTCATAACACTCATAAACCACCCACAACACTCTTAAGCCACTCACAACACTCTTAAACCACTCACAACACTCATAAACCACCCACAACACTCTTAAGCCACTCACAACACTCATAAACCACTCACAACACTCATAAACCACTCACAACACTCATAAACCACCCACAACACTCTTAAGCCACTCACAACACTCTTAAACCACTCACAACACTCATAAACCACCCACAACACTCTTAAGCCACTCACAACACTCTTAAACCACTCACAACACTCATAAACCACCCACAACACTCTTAAACCACTCACAACACTCATAAACCACTCACAACACTCTTAAGCCACTCACAACACTCTTAAGCCACTCACAACACTCATAAACCACTCACAACACTCATAAACCACCCACAACACTCTTAAGCCACTCACAACACTCTTAAGCCACCCACAACACTCTTAAGCCACTCACAACACTCTTAAGCCACTCACAACACTCATAAACCACTCACAACACTCATAAACCACCCACAACACTCTTAAGCCACTCACAACACTCTTAAGCCACCAACAACACTCTTAAACCACTCACAACACTCTTAAGCCACTCACAACACTCATAAACCACCTGATTATTTGACCTTGGATAATAAAAAAATTAAATAGATAAATAATAATAATAATAATAATAATCAAAATAATAATAATAATAAAAATAATAAAATAATAATAATAATAATAATAATAATAATAATAATAATAAAAATAATAATAATAATAATAATAATAATAATAATAGTAATAATAATAATCAAAATAATAATAACAATAATAATAATAGTAATAATAATAATAATCAAAATAATAATAACTAATAATAATAATAATAATAATATTAATAATAAAATACTACTACTACTACTACTACTACTACTAATAATAATAATAATAACAACAACAACAAAACACTAATAATAATAATAATGATGATGATGATGATGATGATGATGATGAAAATAATAATAATAATAATAATAATAATAATAATAATAATAATAAAGTAAAATTATCTCACAGGTAAACAATTAGACAGGTAAGTATATAGACAATGCAGATCCCCTCCACGTGTAGCTCTCCCTCACCAGGTAGAAACCACACACCACTATGAAGAACACTAGACAGAAACCACTAGAAACTACGTGGACCACTAGAAACCACGAGTGCCATTAGAAACCACGAGGGCCATTAGAAACCACGAGGGCCATTAAATACCACGAGGGCCATTAGAAACCACGAGTGCCATTAGAAACCACGTGGGTCATTAAAAACCACGGGGGGCATTAGAAACCACGGGGGCCATTAGAAACCACAAGTACCACTAGAACCCACAAGGATCACTTAAAACAACAAGGACCACAAAAAACCACAAGGACCATTAGAACCCAGAAACCATTACAAACCACAAGGGACGTACAAACCCAGAGACCATTAGAAACCACAAGTACCATAGTGACCACAAGGACCTCTAAAACCCACAAGGACCATTAGAAACCACGAGGACCACTAAAACTACAAGGACCATTAAAACCGCGAGGACCACAGAGACCACTAAGACCATAAAACCAAACAACCATAGAAACCAGTGAGACCAAAAAGAGACCAGTGGCCCCCAGGAGGACGGCCAGAATGAGGGTGGCCGGGTTACTGAGGGGGCCATATATACCGGTTAGAAGGCCCCCCCCCCCCACCAAAACGAAGCCCTAAGATTCGTCACAGGTGAAAGATACCCCTTCACCAGAACCATAGCCGAGAAACATAGAGACCTGAGAATGAAACCCATCAACCAGCAGCTGCACACCCTGGCCAACAGAATCTGGCAAAAGATAGAACGATCAGAGCAAGAACTCCTTTAAAGACTCCCACCAGATAACGACAACAACCATACATGGTTCCCAAAAAGTTACCAAATCTCAAAAGGTCCATTACCACCCCCGATCTACACGGCCAGGCAATAGACAACCTCCCTAGACCAACATCCGCCAGTAGGGTCGGCGGAATATGAAATAAGGCCCTTAAAACACCCATGTATGGGACAGGGTAGGGTGTCTGGTGCCTGTACCGACAGACAATAACTAACCCATGACACAACCCTAACACACTATTAGCTTAGCTAGGCGGTCAGCCCGCCCTCTCTTACCTCCTCCTAAATTTCTTCAATCTCCGAACTATAACTTCCTTCCCCCACCTCTATTCTTCTTTCACCCCTCATTTCTCTCTCTCTCTAAAAAAAATAAAAATAAAAAAAATAAAAAAAAAACATCCCTAGTACCCCCTTCCCCCCCACCACCACCACTAGTACCCTCCCCCTCGCCCCCCACCACCACTAGTACCCTCCCCCTCGCCCCTAGTGTAAGGAAGAATATACGACCTTGTGTGTGTGTGTGTGTGTGTGTGTGTGTGTGTGACGGGCGTCTTGGTGTATTAGTATTATTATCAATAAAAATAAACAAATCCTTAGGGACGGCATCCTACAACCCACCCCCCCCCCCACCCAGTGAAAATCCTACGACACTAAGGACCCTCAGTAAGCAGTGTTTAGGGGCCTGGTAGGATTAAGAATTTCCTGGAGGGGTAAAGCCAAGATCCTGAAGGTGTACAGGACGTCTTGGTGTAGGATGTGCCTGTCTCACACAACAGGATGGAAGGATTTGTGGTGTGTGTGTGTGTGTGTGTGTGTGTGTGTGTGTGTGTGTGTGTAAAGGAGGAGAAGAGTCTGATAGGGTAAGAGGAGGAAGAGGAGGAGGCGACACAAGACTCTGCCAGACACCATTGTGGGTTGGCACTATTTTCGTCCACCAACACCATAAACCACCACTTTCTCGGAGACCTGCTACTACCCCCCACCACTACCCTACTACACCTATTACCACCATCACCACTACTATCGCCACCACCATCACTACCACCATCACCACTACTATCGCCACCACCATCACTACCACCATCACCACTACTATCGCCACCACCACCACTACCACCATCACCACTACTATCGCCACCACCATCACTACCACCATCACCACTACTATCGCCACCACTACTATACTCGTCCACCTTTCAAAAGGTTAATGAGTTTTAAATTAGAAAACAATAAAGACGACTATTACTTTTGTCTGACACACACACACACACACACACACACACACACACACACACACACACACACACACACTGCCTGGCTCAGATTCTGTGAGTGAGAATCATTTGTACAGATTTAGATGTAAAGAATATGGTACAGTAAGTCCCGGGTGTGTGTGTGTGTGTGTGTGTGTGTGTGTGAAGAGTGTGTGTGTGAAGAGAGGGGGAGGGTTGATAGGGGGAAGTGGAGTAATGGGGAGGGAATGAGGGGTAAGGAAGGCAATAAGAGGGGAGAAAGAGAACAGTAAGGGGGGAGGAGGGGGTGTTACAGAAGGGAGAGAGGGGAGGGGGGTGTTACAGAAGGGAGAGAGGGGAGGGGGGTGTTAGAGAAGTGGGAGAGAGGGAAGGATAGAGGAATGAAGAGGAAAGTGAGACGGCAGGGGAGAGATGGGTGAGGGGATGAGAGGGCAGGGGAGAGATGGGTGAGGGGATGAGAGGGAAGGGGGTTGTGTCTTGGCCCTGGCCACTCACTGGCACCCACGTGTTTCACCAAGAGTGCCACTGTCCCACTCTAGTAACACACACACACACACACACACACACACACACACCGGCTCCTACCACCTGAGATCCCTAGCCCGAGAATTGCTGCGTGACACCACAACCGCATCCAGCCCATACGAACACGAACTGATCGCTATAAGAACAGCCCAGTCCCAACCATTGTAAAAATTATCAATAACTTGTAATAAACCAGTGTATTCACTCCCAGTCAATCTTACCTTTTTACACTGTCACTATGTTGAAATGCCCTGTAGTATGACCTAGTTATTATATATCATATTTGTATCACTTATGTTACTTGTATATTATTTGTCCCCCAAGTGACCCATTCCCCAATTATGTAACTGTATATTTTCAGCCTTCCGGCCGCGATGTTCTTTAAATAAACCGTTAATTATTATTATTTTTATTATTACACACATACATCATTATATTCCCCCCCCCCCAGATTACCACTCCTCCTACCCTCCCTGCAGCATCAATCTCCCTACCCCCCCTCCCCCCTCATTGCTTCCTTTAATCCCCCACCTCCCTCCCTCCCCACCCACCTCCCTCCCTCTCACCCATCATAATAACAAGAGGGCCACAAGTAACACAGCAAGTATACACAGCCTACCTCCTCCGCACACACACACACACACACACACACACACACACACACACACACACACACACACACAATGTATGTAATAAGTCATTTATGTCCAACATACATTTTCAGCCTTCGGGCTGCAGAACTTTTTCAATAAACCGTTAATTATATCAACACCACACACACCACCCCACACACTACCACACACACCACCACACACAGCACCACACACACCACCACACACACCACCACCACACACAGCACCACACACACCACCACACACACCACCACCACACACAGCACCACACACAGCACCACACACACCACCCCACACACTACCACACACACCACCACACACAGCACCACACACACCACCACACACACCACCACCACACACAGCACCACACACAGCACCACACACACCACCACACACAGCACCACACACACTACCACACACACTACACACACACCACCACACACAGCACCACACACACCACCACACACACCACCACCACACACAGCACCACACACAGCACCACACACACCACCATACACAGCACCACACACACCACCCCACACACTACCACACACACCACCACACACAGCACCACACACACCACCACACACACCACCACCACACACAACACCACACACACCAACACACACACCACCACACACAGCACCACACACACCACCACACACACCACCACCACACACAGCACCACACACACCACCACACACACCACCCCACACACCACACACACCACCACACACACCACACACACCACCACACACACCACACACACCACACACACCACCACACACACCACCACACACCACCACACACACTACCACACACAGCACCACACACAGCACCACACACACCACCACACACACCACCACACACACCACCACACACAGCACCACACACAGCACCACACACACCACTACACACAGCACCACACACACCACCACACACCACACCACACACAGCACCACACACCACACCACACACAGCACCACACACACCACCACACACACACCACCACCACACACACCACCACACACACCACACCACACACACCACCCCACACACCACCACACACACCACCACACACAGCACCACACACAGCACCACACACCACACCACACACAGCACCACACACACCACCACACACAGCAACTACCACACCACCACACACACACCACCACCACACACACAATCACACCACCACCACACCACCACACACCACCACACACACCACCACCACACACACCACCACCACACACACCATCACACCACCACCACACACCACCACACACACACAATCACACCACCACACACACAATCACACCACCACACACACAATCACACCACCACCACACCACTACACACACCACCACACACACCACCACACACACCACCACACACACCACCACACACACCACACACACCACCACACACCACCACACACACACACCACCACCACACACACAATCACACCACCACACACACAATCACACCACCACACACACAATCACACCACCACCACACCACTACACACACCACCACACACACCACCACACACAGCACCACACACACTACCACACACACCACCACACACACCACCCCACACACTACCACACCACCACACACCACCACACACACCACCACACACACACCACCACCACACACACCATCACACCACCACCACACACACCACCACACACACCACCACACACACACCACTACACCACTACACATACCACCCCACACAGCACCACACACACCATCACACCACCACACCACATACACCACCTAACACACAATCACACCACCACACACACAATCACACCACCACCACACACACACCACCACACACACCATCACACCACCACCACCACCACACACCACCACACACCACCACCACACACACAATCACACCACCACCACACACACACCATCACACCACCACCACACCACCACACACACCACCACACACCACCACACACACCACCACACACCACCACACACACACCATCACACCACCACCACACACACCACCACACCACTACACACTCCACCACACCACTACACACACCACCCCACACAGCACCACACACACACCACCACACCACTACACACACCACCAGACACACCATCATACCACCACACACACCACACACACACCATCACACCACCACACACACCACCACCAGACACACCATCACACACACCACCAAACCATCACACCACACCACACACACCACCAGACACACCACACACACCACACCACACACACGACACACACCACACACACACCACCAGACACACCACCAGACACACCACACACACACCACCACACCATCACACCACACCACACACACCACCACACACACCACCACACACACCACCACCACACACACCATCACACCACCACCACACACACCACCACACACACCACCACACACACACCACTACACCACTACACATACCACCCCACACAGCACCACACACACCACCACACCACCACACACACCACCACACCACCACCACTACACACACCACCATACACACCACCACACACACACCATCACACACACCACACACACACCATCACACCACCACCACTACACACACCACCACACACACACCACTACACCACTACACACACACCATCACACCACCACACACACCACACACACACCATCACACCGCTACACACACCACGAGACACACCATCATACCACCCCACACAGCACCACACCACCACCACTACACACGCCACCACACACACACCATCACACCACCACACACACCACACACACCACCACCACTACACACACGACCACACACACACCATCACACACACCACACACACCACCACCACTACACACACCACTACACACACCACCACACACACACCATCACACCACACCACACACACCACCAGACACACTACCACACACACACCATCACACCACTACACACACCACCAGACACACCATCATACCACCACACACACCACCACACACACCACACACACACCATCACACCACCACACACACCACCACCACACACACCACCACCAGACACACCATCACACACACCACCAAACCATCACACCACACACACCACCAGACACACCACACACACCACCACACCATCACACCACACCACACACACCACCACACCACCACCACACACACCACACACACACACACACCACCACACATACCACCAGACACACCACACACACCACACACACACCATCACACACACCATCACACCACCACACACACCACCACCACACACACCACCACCAGACACACCATCACACACACCACCAAACCATCACACCACACACACCACCACACACCACACACACCACACACACACCATCACACCACCACACACACCACCACCACACTGACAGGAAAAACTGTCTCTCGCTACAGATAATGAGCCGGGAATTACCCTTGAGTAAATTATAGGAATTACGGTACTTGTGCTTTAATGAGTTACCTGAGGGGGTGTGATGAGTTACCTGGGGGCTGTTATGAGTTACCTGGGGGGTGTGATGAGTTACCTGGGGGTGTTATGAGTTACCTGGGGGCTGTTATGAGTTACCTGGGGGGTGTGATGAGTTACCTGGGGGTGTTATGAGTTACCTGGGGGCTGTTATGAGTTACCTGGGGGGTGTGATGAGTTACCTGGGGGTGTTAGAAGTTACCTGGGGGTGTATGAGTTATGTATGGGTGATATGAGTTACCTGTGGGTGTTATAAGTTACCAGGGGGTGTATAAGTTATGTATGGGTGATATGAGTTACCTGTGGGTGTTATAAATTACCTGGGGGTGTATGAGTTATGTATGGGTGATATGAGTTACCTGTGGGTGTTATAAGTTACCAGGGGGTGTATGAGTTATGTAGGGGTGATATGAGTTACCTGTGGGTGTTTTAAGTTACCTGGGGGTGTATGAGTTATGTATGGGTGATATGAGTTACCTGTGGGGTTTATAAGTTACCTGGGGGTGTATGAGTTATGTATGGGTGATATGAGTTACCTGTGGGTGTTATGAGTTACCTGGAAGGTGTTATGAGTTACCTGGGGGAGGAGGAGTAGTTATGAGTTACCTGAGAGAGAGAGAGAGAGAGAGAGAGAGAGAGAGAGAGAGAGAGAGAGAGAGAGAGAGAGAGAGAGAGAGAGAGAGAGAGAGAGCCAGTATATATATTCTTATCTAAAAAACACCATTAATATTTAGCTGTAAAGTAATAATTAATGTCAAAGAACTTATTGAGCCACTAATTACAGGTAGCAGCAGGTATTACACACAGTGACCTTTAACAGCCCTCGTTATCTTGGTGACCCAGTCTGATAACAGCTCTTGGTATGTAAATAGTTGGATGTATGAAGCCACATTATTATTATTATTATTATTATTATTATTATTATTATTATTATTGGCGTTCTCGTCATCATCATCACCACTATTACCATCATCACCAATGCCACTCACGTCATCACCTCACCACCACCCTCGCTACCATCATCACCACCATCATCACCACCACCATCATCACCACCATCACCACCACCACCACCATCATCATCATCGCCATCATCACCACCATCATCATCACCATCACATCATCATCATCACCACCACCACCATCATCACCACCATCACCACCACCACCACCATCATCATCGCCATCATCACCACCATCATCATCATCACCACCACCATCATCATAATCATCATCATCACCACCACCACCACCACCACCACCACCACCACCACCATCATCAACACCACCATCATCACCATCATCATCATCACCATCATCATCATCATCACCACCACCACCATCATCATCATCATCATCATCATCACCACCACCATCATCATCATCATCATCATCACCATCCTGCTGCTGTCTGGAGTCAAGGAGGAAGTGTGGTGCGTGGTGCGGTGAGTGGGGTGGAGTGTGAGGACGAGCCTGGGAGGTAGCGACCCTCGAGCACGTGCAGGACTCGAGGACCACCTCTCACCCTCCAGCCTTCCCTCCCTCCCCCCTCCCTCCATCTCACTCTCCCTCCCTCCTCCAAGCGCGACCAACACGGCACAAGAACCTCTAAATTAGTGCTCCCTCCCTCTTACAATGTCCCATCCTCCCTCCATCTCTCTCTCTCCCTCCCTCCACCCCTCCCTCTTACAATGTCCCATCACCCCTCCATCTCTCTCTCTCCCTCCCTCCCTCCACCCCTCCCTCTTACAATGTCCCATCACCCCTCCATCTCTCTCTCTCCCTCCCTCCCTCCATCACTCTCTCTTACAATGTCCCATCATCCCTCCATCTCTTTCCCCCCTCCCTCCTTCCCTCCGTTCCTCCAAGAGGTCCAACTGTGTACTACAACGCCACAACAAAGTCCAAGGGGCCATAACTGTGTACCACAACGCCACAACAAAGACCAAGGAGCCATAACTGTGTACCACAACGCCACAACAAAGTCCAAGGGGCCATAACTGTGTACCACAACGCCACAACAAAGTCCAAGGGGCCATAACTGTGTACCACAACGCCACAACAAAGTCCAAGGGGCCATAACTGTGTACCACAACGTCACAACAAAGTCCAAGGGGCCATAACTGTGTACCACAACGCCACAACAAAGTCCAAGGGGCCATAACTGTGTACCACAACGTCACAACAAAGTCCATGGGGCCAAAACTGTGTACCACAACGCCACAACAAAGTCCAAGGGGCCATAACTGTGTACCACAACGCCACAACAAAGTCCAAGGGGCCATAACTGTGTACCACAACGCCACAACAAAGTCCAAGGGGCCATAACTGTGTACCACAACGTCAGAACAAAGTCCAAGGGGCCATAACTGTGTACCACAACGCCACAACAAAGTCCAAGGGGCCATAACTGTGTACCACAACGCCACAACAAAGACCAAGGGACCATAACTGTGTACCACAACGCCACTATAAAGTCCAAGGGGCCATAACTGTGTACCACAACGCCACAACAAAGTCCAAGGGGCCATAACTGTGTACCACAACGTCACAACAAAGTCCAAGGGGCCATAACTGTGTACCACAACGCCACAACAAAGTCCAAGGGGCCATAACTGTGTACCACAACGCCACAACAAAGACCAAGGGACCATAACTGTGTACCACAACGCCACTATAAAGTCCAAGGGGCCATAACTGTGCACCACAACGTCACAACAAAGACCAAGGGACCATAACTGTGTACCACAACGCCACAACAAAGACCAAGGGGCCATAACTGTGTACCACAACACCACAACCATGTCCAAGGGGCCATAACTGTGTACCACAACACCACAACCATGTCCAAGGGGCCATAACTGTGCACCACAACGCCACAAAACACTCATTATGAAACTGGTATCAGATCTTGTTGTAATATATCAACACATCAAGTTTGGTTAAAATACTTTGTTATTTGTTCAAGTTATCGTGTGGACAACTACTGGACGGACGGACGGACGGACGGACGGACGGACGGACAGGATGAACACGCGGACGTATTCTTCACCCCCCCCCTCCCGACCCCCTACCAAAAAACTGACCAATAACACAAACAAACAAACATTTTCAGTTTGGAAGTTCTCTGTGTTAATATAAAAACAGTAAACAAGAATGAAACAAAAACAAACAAAAACAGCAAAAAACTAACAAAACAAAACATACAAACAGTAAAAAAAAGAGAAAACAGCCGATAAAACACCCGATAAAACAGCCGATAAAACAGCCGATAAAACAGCCGATAAAACACCCGATAAAACAGCCGATAAAACAGCCGATAAAACAGCCGATAAAACAGCCCAAAAAACAAGGAACAAAAACAGTAAAACAAATACAAACAAAAACACGGGAGGAAGAGGAGGACAATTTAGCAACAAACGCCCGGACACAAAAAACACAGATTGACTATTAACCATTTGTCCTCCGTCACAAACTTTCACAGACCAAAACAAACACAACAAAAACAAAATTCACCCAAAATTATAAAAACTAACTTTGGTATAAGAAATAAATAAATAAAAGTATAGAAACAACATTAAAAGTCTATAAAGTAAAGTGAATTATAAAAATTAAAGAAACAAAAAAAATATAAGTAAAATAAAAGTATTGGAAAGTGTGTGTGTGTGTGTGTGTGTGTGTGTGTGTGTGTGTGTGTGTGTGTGTGTGTGTGTGTGTGTTGTAGGGAAGGAGGAGGTGGAAGAGGAAGGGAAGAGAAGGGGAGGAGGAAGAGGATAGACAGGTGAAGGAGGAGGAGGAGGAGGAGGAGGAGGAGGAGGAGGAAGAGGAGAAGAGAAGGGGAGGAGGAAGAGGAGAAAGGAGGAGAAAGAGTAAGAGGAGAGAGGAGGAATACGTAGGAAGAAAGGGAGGAGGAGAGAGAAGAGGAGGAGGAGGAGGAAGAGAAGAGGAGGAAGAGGAGAAGAGAAGGGGAGAGTAAGAGAGAGGAGGAATAGGAGGAAGAAAGAGGAGAGAGAGGAGAGGAGAAAGGGAGGAGGAGAGAGAAGAGGAGGAGGAAGAAAGGGAGGAGGAGAGAGAAGAGGAGGAGGAAGAAAGGGAGGGAGGAATACGGAGGAAGAAAGGGAGGAGAGAGAAGAGGAGGAGGAAGAAAGGGAGGAGGAGAGAGAAGAGGAGGAGGAAGAAAGGGAGGAGGAGAGAGAAGAGGAGGAGGAAGAAAGGGAGGAGGAGAGGATAACACACAAGAATGCTTCAGGGTGTAAGACGATACTGCTGAGATAATGCAATAAAGAGTTGATCCAGCTCTCTCTCTCTCTCTCTCTCTCTCTCTCTTCTCTCTCTCTCTCTCTCTCTCTCACTCTTCTTCCCCTACCACTTTCTAACAACGTGTGTGTGTGTGTGTGTGTGTGTGTGTGAACAAAATAATATACACGTGGGGCTGGTGGTGGGGTGCACACTGGTGGTAGGGTGCACGTGGGGCTGGTGGTGGGCTGCACACTGGTGGTAGAGTGCACGTGGGGCTGGTGGTGGGCTGCACACTGGTGGTAGGGTGCACGTGGGGCTGGTGGTGGGTGCATGTGGGGCTGGTGGTGGGGAGCACATTGGTGGTAGAGTGCACGTGGGGCTGGTGGTGGGCTGCACACTGGTGGTAGGGTGCACGTGAGGCTGGTGGTGGGCTGCACACTGGTGGTAGAGTGCACGTGGGGCTGGTGGTGGGCTGCACACTGGTGGTAGGGTGCACGTGGGGCTGGTGGTGGGGAGCACATTGGTGGTAGAGTGCACGTGGGGCTGGTGGTGGGCTGCACACTGGTGGTAGGGTGCACGTGGGGCTGGTGTTGGGTGCACGTGGGCTGGTGGTGGGGAGCACATTGGTGGTAGAGTGCACGTGGGGCTGGTGGTGGGCTGCACACTGGTGGTAGGGTGCACGTGAGGCTGGTGGTGGGCTGCACACTGGTGGTAGAGTGCACGTGGGGCTGGTGGTGGGCTGCACACTGGTGGTAGGGTGCACGTGGGGCTGGTGGTGGGCTGCACACTGGTGGTAGAGTGCACGTGGGGCTGTGGTGGCTGCACTGGTGGTAGGGTGCACGTGGGGCGGTGGTGGGCTGCACTGGTGGTAGAGTGCACGTGGGGCTGGTGGTGGGCTGCACACTGGTGGTAGGGTGCACGTGGGGCTGGTGGTGGGCTGCACACTGGTGGTAGAGTGCACGTGGGGCTGGTGGTGGGCTGCACACTGGTGGTAGAGTGCACGTGGGGCTGGTGGTGGGCTGCACACTGGTGGTAGAGTGCACGTGGGGCTGGTGGTGAGCTGCACACTGGTGGTAGAGTGCACGTGGGGCTGGTGGTGGGCTGCACACTGGTGGTAGGGTGCACGTGGGGCTGGTGGTGGGGTGCACATTGGTGGTAGAGTGCACGTGGGGCTGGTGGTGGGCTGCACACTGGTGGTAGGGTGCACGTGGGGCTGGTGGTGGGCTGCACACTGGTGGTAGAGTGCACGTGGGGCTGGTGGTGGGCTGCACACTGGTGGTAGGGTGCACGTGGGGCTGGTGGTGGGGTGCACACTGGTGGTAGAGTGCACGTGGGGCTGGTGGTGGGGTGCACACTGGTGGTAGGGTGCACGTGGTGCTGGTGGTGGGCTGCACACTGGTGGTAGAGTGCACGTGGGGCTGGTGGTGGATTGCACACTGGTGGTAGGGTGCACGTGGTGCTGGTGGTGGGGTGCACACTGGTGGTAGAGTGCACGTGGGGCTGGTGGTGAGCTGCACACTGGTGGTAGAGTGCACGTGGGGCTGGTGGTGGGCTGCACACTGGTGGTAGAGTGCACGTGGGGCTGGTGGTGGGCTGCACACTGGTGGTAGGGTGCACGTGGGGCTGGTGGTGGGCTGCACACTGGTGGTAGAGTGCACGTGGGGCTGGTGGTGGGCTGCACACTGGTGGTGGGTGCACGTGGGGCTGGTGGTGGGCAGCACACTGGTGGTAGAGTGCACGTGGGGCTGGTGGTGGGCTGCACACTGGTGGTGGGTGCACGTGGGGCTGGTGGTGGGCTGCACACTGGTGGTAGGGTGCACGTGGGGCTGGTGGTGGGCTGCACACTGGTGGTTGGGTGCACGTGGGGCTGGTGGTGGGCTGCACACTGGTGGTAGGGTGCACGTGGGGCTGGTGGTGGGCTGCACACTGGTGGTGGGTGCACGTGGGGCTGGTGGTGGGCTGCACACTGGTGGTGGGGTGCACGTGGGGCTGGTGGTGGGCTGCACACTGGTGGTGGGGTGCACGTGGGGCTGGTGGTGGGCTGCACACTGGTGGTGGGTGCACGTGGGGCTGGTGGTGGGCTGCACACTGGTGGTGGGTGCACGTGGGGCTGGTGGTGGGCCGCACACGTGCTCTGCTGCCAAGTGTCAACTAAAAATACTTTTTGAAACGGGACCCCGACACTCACCCCGCTACTGTCCTCCTGGCCTGCCCCAGCCTACATCACCCCAGCCTGCACCTGCCTACCTCACCCTAGCCTGCACCAGCCTACCTCAATACCTCACCCTAGCCTGCACCAGCCTACCTCAGTACCTCACCCTAGCCTGCACCAGCCTGCCCCAGTACCTCACCCTAGCCTGCACCGCCTACCTCAGTACCTCACCCTAGCCTGCACCAGCCTGCCCCAGTACCTCACCCTAGCCTACCTCAGTACCTCACCCTAGCCTGCACCAGCCTACCTCAGTACCTCACCCTAGCCTGCACCAGCCTGCCCCAGTACCTCACCCTAGCCTGCACCAGCCTACCTCAGTACCTCACCCTAGCCTGCACCAGCCTGCCCCAGTACCTCACCCTAGCCTGCACCAGCCTACCTCATTACCTCACCCTAGCCTGCCCCAGTACCTCACCCTAGCCTACACCAGCCTACCTCAGTACCTCACCCTAGCCTGCACCAGCCTACCTCAGTACCTCACCCTAGCCTACACCAGCCTACCTCAGTACCTCACTCTAGCCTGCACCAGCCTACCTCAGTACCTCACCCTAGCCTGCACCAGCCTGCCCCAGTACCTCACCCTAGCCACTCCTACCAACACCCACACAAGTACAAACACACACACTCCTATCATACCCATACACATACCCATACACATACCCCCACATACCAACACTCACACACACACACACACACACACACACACACACACACACACACACTCCCCACATACCCCCCCACCCCCACATACCCACCCCACACAATAAAACATGGTAGTAGTATTAAGAACACCTCCCAGGTTACACATAAACTACCTTTACCTTTCAACTACATAATGAACAAAGTCGGTCACCTCATCCATCATCGGAACCCCCCCCCTACTAGGCTAAGGGGGAGGGGGTATTAATCTATATCCATCTGTCTGTCTGTCTGTCACGTCTAAGGCTGTTTACAAGATTAAGGGAATAGCACTTTCTTGAGCCGCGTTGTCATATTTCACACTAAAATTATCGTGAAATTCTCAAACTACTTTTTATTAGTTTTATTGACGTTCATAAACTCACACTTGAAGCATCTGGCAACACTGGGAGGCTGTGACGTCATTAGAGGCATCAGTATGACAGCAGCTGAGTAAATAAAGGTGTTTAAATGCTTACTTCTTATATCATTTGAACCTCTGGTGTTTATAGATATTCCTAATAAAAAAAAGGAGCTAATTTATTAAACAAACCATAAATCGTTGTAACTAATTTATTTTTTTATGTAGAATTAAATTTCGACTAAAAAAAAAACACATCTTGGCAACTGTCAGAGAGCAAGAGACTAGGAGCAAGACAAGTGGTGTCAGTTATCACTCAACTGTCATGGGGGGAGCACGTCTTAAGCTTAATACCCACATCAGCTTGGTTACTTTATTGTTTATCTAACTTGTGATATATTACTCAATAAATTTATGGTTTTATGAATTTACTGAAATAAATTATTGGCTGACAACTATATTTAGGCATCCTGGCCCGCCACGTTGTTGACCACTGCATATGATGACGTCACGTTTCAAGCAGGACCTCCCACGAATTGATTTGGTCACTTATTAGACCCCTTGAGTACGATATCTTAACACGAGTACGATATCTTAACCCCTTGAGTACGATATCTTAACCCCTTGAGTACGATATCTTAACACGAGTACGATATCTTAACACGAGTACGATATCTTAACCCCTTGAGTACGATATCTTAACCCCTTGAATACGATATCTTAACCCCTGAGTACGATATCTTAACCCGAATACGATATCAACCCCCTTAGTACGATATCTTAACCCCTTGAGTACGATATCTTAACCCCTTTAGTACGATATCTTAACCCCTTTAGTATATCCATTCTCAAAGGGTTCAGACTACAACTCTGAACTAATACTTTTTATATGTTAATCCATTTATAAACAAGTGTGGATAATAATAATGAGAAACAGAGTAACTTTATAATGGAGGCAACCAGATGACTCCTGAGGCCAGAGTCTTGTTAAACAGCCACCTCCCAAAAAAGTATCGATACGGAGGTGATCGATAAGTCTCATAATGAACACTGTGAGTCCTGTTGTCTCACTAGGGTTGTCAGAAGCCTTCGTCCACTGTGTCATATTGTCTTGTACAGATACTTTATGGAGGAAGTGTTTATGTAAATGGTTTAGATGAGTTACTTATCGCCGTCGAGGGGTAATGCTGAGGGGTAATGCTGAGGGGTAATGCCGAGGGGTAATGCTGAGGGGTAATGCCGAGGGGTAATGCTGAGGGGTAATGCTGTGGGGTAATGCTGAGGGGTAATGCTGAGGGGTAATGCTGAGGGGTAATGCTGAGGGGTAATGCTGAGCTGAGGGGTAATGCTGAGGGGTAATGCTGAGGGGTAATGCCGAGGGGTAATGCTGAGGGGTAATGCTGAGGGGTAATGCGAGGGGTAATGCTGAGGGGTAATGCTGAGGGGTAATGCCGAGGGGTAATGCTGAGGGGTAATGCTGTGGGGTAATGCTGAGGGGTAATGCTGAGGGGTAATGCTGAGGGGTAATGCTGAGGGGTAATGCCGAGGGGTAATGCTGAGGGGTAATGCTGAGGGGTAATGCTGAGGGGTAATGCTGAGGGGTAATGCTGAGGGGTAATGCCGAGGGGTAATGCTGAGGGGTAATGCCGAGGAGTAATGCTGAGGGGTAATGCTGAGAAGTAATGCTGAGGGGTAATGCTGAGGGGTAACGCTGAGGGGTAATGCCGAGGGGTAATGCAGAGGGATACAGCCGAGGGGTACAGCCGAGGGGTACAGCCGAGGGGTACAGCCGAGGGGTAATGCAGAGGGGTACAGCCGAGGGGTACAGCCGAGGGGTACAGCCGTGTAGAGGAAGACAAATAATACAGGTCTCTCTCACACAAACGTAATTTAGTGAGTTAGTTGATAAGTCTCTTTGGGTCACCTGACTATATCATCACACCTGTGGGATATAGAGCGTCTAATGGTGGAGGTGGGGGCGGAGAGGGAGATGGGGGCGGAGGGGGGAGGTGGGGCGGAGGGGGAGGTGGGGCGGAGGGGGAGGTGGGGCGGAGGGGGAGGTGGGGGCGGAGGGGGAGGTGGGGCGGAGGGGGAGGTGGCGGTGGGGGAGGTGGAGGGGGCGGTGGAGGCAGAGGGGGAGGTGGGGCGGAGGTGGCGGTGGAAGGGGTAGCGATGGAGGGGGTGGCGGTGGTCAGTAAGCATCAACCTAGTTAATAACATCCACTTAACAAGCACAAGATTCTAAAAAAAAAAAAAAAACAATGAGAAAATAGTAATAAATGGCGTACTAGTTCACTTGAATTGTGGAAATTTAATCTGGAAAACAAACATGGGTGAGGCTGCCGCTGCCAGGGTCATGCTATAAAGATTTGGCGCGGAGTTCAGCTTACTGCCTCCAGCCACTACACTACTGCCCTCCCTCCCTCTCTCTCTCTATCCCTCCAACTCACTTCATTCCTCCCTACCTCCTACTCACTCCCACCTACCTACCTGTCTTCCTCCATCACCCCCCCCCCCTCTCTCTCTCTCTCTCTCTCTCTCTCTCTCTCTCTCTCTCTATCCCTCCAACTCACTTCATTCCTCCCTACCTCCTACTCACTCCCACCTACCTACCTGTCTTCCTCCATCAACCCCCCCCCTCCCTCCCTCTCTCTCTCTCTCTATCCCTCCAACTCACTTCATTCTTACCTGCCTTCCTCCCTATTAGTTCCTTTCCTACCTGCCTCCCTCCCTCCCTCCTTCCCCATCCCATTCTGTGCCTCCTTGTCCCCTTTCCCTCCCTCATCCTCTTCTCTCCCTGCCTCCTTCTCATCCCTCCTGTCCCTGCCTACCCCCTTCTCCCTTTCTATTTCCTTCCTTCCTGCTTCCCTCCCTCCTCCTCTCCCTGCCTCCCTCCCTCACTAGGCATCCCTCCTCACACACGTTCCTCTGTTCTCTTTCAATTCCTCTTTCACTGAGTCTCCAACATTTCTCATCTCCCTAGCGTCTCTCACATGGTCTCACTTTCCTCAATTCTCACCTTTCCTCTCTCACTCATTATCTCTTCCCTCCCTTCACTACTTTCCTCCTTAATCCTACTCACCTTCCTGACCCTGGCCTCCTCACCCTGGCCTCCCTACCCTGGCCTCCTCCCCCTGGCCTCCTCACCCTGATCTCCTCCCCTTGGCCTCCTCACCCTGGCCTCCTCCCCCTGGCCTCCTCACCCTGATCTCCTCACCCTGGCCTCCTCACCCTGGCCTCCTCCCCCTGGCCTCCTCACCCTGATCTCCTCCCCCTGGCCTCCTCCCCCTGGCCTCCTCACCCTGATCTCCTCACCCTGGCCTCCCTACCCTGGCCTCCTCACCCTGGCTTCCCTACCCTGGCCTCCTCACCCTGGCCTCCTCCCCCTGGCCTCCTCACCCTGATCTCCTCACCCTGGCCTCCTCACCCTGGCCTCCTCCCCCTGGCCTCCTCACCCTGATCTCCTCCCCTTGGCCTCCTCACCCTGGCCTTCTCCCCCTGGCCTCCTCACCCTGATCTCCTCCCCCTGGCCTCCTCCCCCTGGCCTCCTCACCCTGATCTCCTCCCCCTGGCCTGACTACCCTGGCCTCCTTCCCCTGGCCTCCCTACCCTGGCCTCCTCCCCCTGGCCTCCCTACCCTGGCCTCCCTACCCTGGCCTCCTCCCCCTGGCCTCCTCCCCCTGGCCTCCTCCCCCTGGCCTCCTCACCCTGGCCTCCCTACCCTGGCCTCCTCCCCCTGGCCTCCCTACCCTGGCCTCCCTACCCTGGCCTCCTCCCCCTGGCCTCCTCACCCTGTTCTCCTCCCCCTGGCCTCCCTACCCTGGCCTCCTCCCCCTGGCCTCCTCCCCCTGGCCTCCTCACCCTGGCCTCCTCCCCCTGGCCTCCTCCCCCTGGCCTCCTCACACAGGGACACACACAAATGCTTCAAAGGGTCTTATTTACTCTCCGCCGAGGGTAAGACTCCTTCATTACCCTCCATGGCACTCACTACCTCACACTGGCACTGACACTCACTATCTTCCACTGGCACTCCCAAGAACTCACTACCTCACACTGGCACTGACACTCACTATCTTCCACTGGCACTCCCAAGAACTCACTACCTCACACTGGCACTCCCTGGCACTCACTATCTTCCACTGGCACTCCCAAGAACTCACTACCTCACACTGGCACTGACACTCACTATCTTCCACTGGCACTCCCAAGAACTCACTACACCACACTGGCACTCCCTGGCACTGACACTCACTATCTTCCACTGGCACCCCCAAGAACACACTACCTCACACTGGCACTGACACTCACTATCTTCCACTGGCACCCCCAAGAACTCACTACACCACACTGGCACTGACACTCACTATCTTCCACTGGCACCCCCAAGAACTCACTACACCACACTGGCACTCCCTGGCACTGACACTCACTATCTTCCACTGGCACTCCCAAGAACTCACTACCTCACACTGGCACTCCCTGGCGCTAACTACCTCACACTGGCACTCCCTGGCACTGTCACTCACTACCTCACACTGGCACTCCCTGTTACTCACTACCTCACACTGGCACTCCCTGTTACTCACTACCACATAACCACTCCTTGTTACTCACTACCTCACACTGGCACTCCCTGTTACTCACTACCTCACAGTCACTCCCTGTTACTCACTACCTCACACTGGCACTCCCTGTCACTCACTATCTCACACTGGCACTCCTTGTCACTCACTATCTCACATTGGCACTCCGGTACTCATTATCTCACACTGGCACTCCCTGTTACTCACTACCTCACACTGACCCGCCACTTAGTACTCCCAGCACACTAAACCATCAGTACAGGAGGCACCGTGGCCCACACTGTACTAAACCATCAGTACAGGAGGCACCGTGGCCGACACTGTACTAAACCATCAGTACAGGAGGCACCGTGGCCCACACTGTACTAAACCATCAGTACAGGAGGCACCGTGGCCTACACTGTACTAAACCATCAGTACAGGAGGCACCGTGGCCCACACTGTACTAAACCATCAGTACAGGAGGCACCGTGGCCCACACTGTACTAAACCATCAGTACAGGAGGCACCGTGGCCCACACTGTACTAAACCATCAGTACAGGAGGCACCGTGGCCTACACTGTACTAAACCATCAGTACAGGAGGCACCGTGGCCCACACTATACTAAACCATCAGTACAGGAGGCACCGTGGCCGACACTGTACTAAACCATCAGTACAGGAGGCACCGTGGCCCACACTGTACTAAACCATCAGTACAGGAGGCACCGTGGCCCACACTGTACTAAACCATCAGTACAGGAGGCACCGTGGCCGACACTGTACTAAACCATCAGTACAGAAGGCACCGTGGCCCACACTGTACTAAACCATCAGTACAGGAGGCACCGTGGCCGACACTGTACTAAACCATCAGTACAGGAGGCACCGTGGCCGACACTGTACTAAACCATCAGTACAGGAGGCACCGTGGCCGACACTGTACTAAACCATCAGTACAGGAGGCACCGTGGCCCACACTGTACTAAACCATCAGTACAGGAGGCACCGTGGCCGACACTGTACTAAACCATCAGTACAGGAGGCACCGTGGCCGACACTGTACTAAACCATCAGTACAGGAGGCACCGTGGCACACACTGTACTAAACCATCAGTACAGGAGGCACCGTGGCCCACACTGTACTAAACCATCAGTACAGGAGGCACCGTGGCCGACACTGTACTAAACCATCAGTACAGGAGGCACCGTGGCCGACACTGTACTAAACCATCAGTACAGGAGGCACCGTGGCCCACACTGTACTAAACCATCAGTACAGGAGGCACCGTGGCCCACACTGTACTAAACCATCAGTACAGGAGGCACCGTGGCCCACACTGTACTAAACCATCAGTACAGGAGGCACCGTGGCCCACACTGTACTAAACCATCAGTACAGGAGGCACCGTGGCCAACACTGTACTAAACCATCAGTACAGGAGGCACCGTGGCCGACACTGTACTAAACCATCAGTACAGGAGGCACCGTGGCCGACACTGTACTAAACCATCAGTACAGGAGGCACCGTGGCCCACACTGTACTAAACCATCAGTACAGGAGGCACCGTGGCCCACACTGTACTAAACCATCAGTACAGGAGGCACCGTGGCCGACACTGTACTAAACCATCAGTACAGGAGGCACCGTGGCCGACACTGTACTAAACCATCAGTACAGGAGGCACCGTGGCCCACACTGTACTAAACCATCAGTACAGGAGGCACCGTGGCCGACACTGTACTAAACCATCAGTACAGGAGGCACCGTGGCCGACACTGTACTAAACCATCAGTACAGGAGGCACCGTGGCCGACACTGTACTAAACCATCAGTACAGGAGGCACCGTGGCCCACACTGTACTAAACCATCAGTACAGGAGGCACCGTGGCCGACACTGTACTAAACCATCAGTACAGGAGGCACCGTGGCCCACACTGTACTAAACCATCAGTACAGGAGGCACCGTGGCCCACACTGTACTAAACCATCAGTACAGGAGGCACCGTGGCCGACACTGTACTAAACCATCAGTACAGGAGGCACCGTGGCCGACACTGTACTAAACCATCAGTACAGGAGGCACCGTGGCCGACACTGTACTAAACCATCAGTACAGGAGGCACCGTGGCCGACACTGTACTAAACCATCAGTACAGGAGGCACCGTGGCCCACACTGTACTAAACCATCAGTACAGGAGGCACCGTGGCCGACACTGTACTAAACCATCAGTACAGGAGGCACCGTGGCCGACACTGTACTAAACCATCAGTACAGGAGGCACCGTGGCCGACACTGTACTAAACCATCAGTACAGGAGGCACCGTGGCCCACACTGTACTAAACCATCAGTACAGGAGGCACCGTGGCCCACACTGTACTAAACCATCAGTACAGGAGGCACCGTGGCCCACACTGTACTAAACCATCAGTACAGGAGGCACCGTGGCCCACACTGTACTAAACCATCAGTACAGGAGGCACCGTGGCCGACACTGTACTAAACCATCAGTACAGGAGGCACCGTGGCCCACACTGTACTAAACCATCAGTACAGGAGGCACCGTGGCCCACACTGTACTAAACCATCAGTACAGGAGGCACCGTGGCCCACACTGTACTAAACCATCAGTACAGGAGGCACCGTGGCCGACACTGTACTAAACCATCAGTACAGGAGGCACCGTGGCCCACACTGTACTAAACCATCAGTACAGGAGGCACCGTGGCCGACACTGTACTAAACCATCAGTACAGGAGGCACCGTGGCCGACACTGTACTAAACCATCAGTACAGGAGGCACCGTGGCCGACACTGTACTAAACCATCAGTACAGGAGGCACCGTGGCCCACACTGTACTAAACCATCAGTACAGGAGGCACCGTGGCCGACACTGTACTAAACCATCAGTACAGGAGGCACCGTGGCCGACACTGTACTAAACCATCAGTACAGGAGGCACCGTGGCCCACACTGTACTAAACCATCAGTACAGGAGGCACCGTGGCCGACACTGTACTAAACCATCAGTACAGGAGGCACCGTGGCCCACACTGTACTAAACCATCAGTACAGGAGGCACCGTGGCCGACACTGTACTAAACCATCAGTACAGGAGGCACCGTGGCCCACACTGTACTAAACCATCAGTACAGGAGGCACCGTGGCCAACACTGTACTAAACCATCAGTACAGGAGGCACCGTGGCCCACACTGTACTAAACCATCAGTACAGGAGGCACCGTGGCCAACACTGTACTAAACCATCAGTACAGGAGGCACCGTGGCCGACACTGTACTAAACCATCAGTACAGGAGGCACCGTGGCCCACACTGTACTAAACCATCAGTACAGGAGGCACCGTGGCCTACACTGTACTAAACCATCAGTACAGGAGGCACCGTGGCCCACACTGTACTAAACCATCAGTACAGGAGGCACCGTGGCCCACACTGTACTAAACCATCAGTACAGGAGGCACCGTGGCCGACACTGTACTAAACCATCAGTACAGGAGGCACCGTGGCCCACACTGTACTAAACCATCAGTACAGGAGGCACCGTGGCCCACACTGTACTAAACCATCAGTACAGGAGGCACCGTGGCCCACACTGTACTAAACCATCAGTACAGGAGGCACCGTGGCCGACACTGTACTAAACCATCAGTACAGGAGGCACCGTGGCCAACACTGTACTAAACCATCAGTACAGGAGGCACCGTGGCCGACACTGTACTAAACCATCAGTACAGGAGGCACCGTGGCCAACACTGTACTAAACCATCAGTACAGGAGGCACCGTGGCCGACACTGTACTAAACCATCAGTACAGGAGGCACCGTGGCCCACACTGTACTAAACCATCAGTACAGGAGGCACCGTGGCCGACACTGTACTAAACCATCAGTACAGGAGGCACCGTGGCCGACACTGTACTAAACCATCAGTACAGGAGGCACCGTGGCCACACTGTACTAAACCATCAGTACAGGAGGCACCGTGGCCGACACTGTACTAAACCATCAGTACAGGAGGCACCGTGGCCCACACTGTACTAAACCATCAGTACAGGAGGCACCGTGGCCCACACTGTACTAAACCATCAGTACAGGAGGCACCGTGGCCAACACTGTACTAAACCATCAGTACAGGAGGCACCGTGGCCGACACTGTACTAAACCATCAGTACAGGAGGCACCGTGGCCAACACTGTACTAAACCATCAGTACAGGAGGCACCGTGGCCGACACTGTACTAAACCATCAGTACAGGAGGCACCGTGGCCCACACTGTACTAAACCATCAGTACAGGAGGCACCGTGGCCACACTGTACTAAACCATCAGTACAGGAGGCACCGTGGCCGACACTGTACTAAACCATCAGTACAGGAGGCACCGTGGCCAACACTGTACTAAACCATCAGTACAGGAGGCACCGTGGCCGACACTGTACTAAACCATCAGTACAGGAGGCACCGTGGCCCACACTGTACTAAACCATCAGTACAGGAGGCACCGTGGCCCACACTGTACTAAACCATCAGTACAGGAGGCACCGTGGCCCACACTGTACTAAACCATCAGTACAGGAGGCACCGTGGCCGACACTGTACTAAACCATCAGTACAGGAGGCACCGTGGCCGACACTGTACTAAACCATCAGTACAGGAGGCACCGTGGCCCACACTGTACTAAACCATCAGTACAGGAGGACCCGTGGCCTACACTGTACTAAACCATCAGTACAGGAGGCACCGTGGCCCACACTGTACTAAACCATCAGTACAGGAGGCACCGTGGCCGACACTGTACTAAACCATCAGTACAGGAGGCACCGTGGCCCACACTGTACTAAACCATCAGTACAGGAGGCACCGTGGCCCACACTGTACTAAACCATCAGTACAGGAGGCACCGTGGCCCACACTGTACTAAACCATCAGTACAGGAGGCACCGTGGCCGACACTGTACTAAACCATCAGTACAGGAGGCACCGTGGCCCACACTGTACTAAACCATCAGTACAGGAGGCACCGTGGCCCACACTGTACTAAACCATCAGTACAGGAGGCACCGTGGCCCACACTGTACTAAACCATCAGTACAGGAGGCACCGTGGCCGACACTGTACTAAACCATCAGTACAGGAGGCACCGTGGCCCACACTGTACTAAACCATCAGTACAGGAGGCACCGTGGCCCACACTGTACTAAACCATCAGTACAGGAGGCACCGTGGCCCACACTGTACTAAACCATCAGTACAGGAGGCACCGTGGCCGACACTGTACTAAACCATCAGTACAGGAGGCACCGTGGCCGACACTGTACTAAACCATCAGTACAGGAGGCACCGTGGCCACACTGTACTAAACCATCAGTACAGGAGGCACCGTGGCCCACACTGTACTAAACCATCAGTACAGGAGGCACCGTGGCCGACACTGTACTAAACCATCAGTACAGGAGGCACCGTGGCCGACACTGTACTAAACCATCAGTACAGGAGGCACCGTGGCCGACACTGTACTAAACCATCAGTACAGGAGGCACCGTGGCCGACACTGTACTAAACCATCAGTACAGGAGGCACCGTGGCCGACACTGTACTAAACCATCAGTACAGGAGGCACCGTGGCCCACACTGTACTAAACCATCAGTACAGGAGGCACCGTGGCCCACACTGTACTAAACCATCAGTACAGGAGGCACCGTGGCCGACACTGTACTAAACCATCAGTACAGGAGGCACCGTGGCCCACACTGTACTAAACCATCAGTACAGGAGGCACCGTGGCCGACACTGTACTAAACCATCAGTACAGGAGGCACCGTGGCCCACACTGTACTAAACCATCAGTACAGGAGGCACCGTGGCCAACACTGTACTAAACCATCAGTACAGGAGGCACCGTGGCCCACACTGTACTAAACCATCAGTACAGGAGGCACCGTGGCCCACACTGTACTAAACCATCAGTACAGGAGGCACCGTGGCCCACACTGTACTAAACCATCAGTA
Organism: Homarus gammarus; assembly: GCA_958450375.1. NCBI lineage: Eukaryota > Metazoa > Arthropoda > Malacostraca > Decapoda > Nephropidae > Homarus > Homarus gammarus. The sequence continues at coordinate 105,984 of CAUDMG010000170.1, forward strand.
CAGGAGGCACCGTGGCCGACACTGTACTAAACCATCAGTACAGGAGGCACCGTGGCCGACACTGTACTAAACCATCAGTACAGGAGGCACCGTGGCCGACACTGTACTAAACCATCAGTACAGGAGGCACCGTGGCCCACACTGTACTAAACCATCAGTACAGGAGGCACCGTGGCCCACACTGTACTAAACCATCAGTACAGGAGGCACCGTGGCCCACACTGTACTAAACCATCAGTACAGGAGGCACCGTGGCCGACACTGTACTAAACCATCAGTACAGGAGGCACCGTGGCCCACACTGTACTAAACCATCAGTACAGGAGGCACCGTGGCCCACACTGTACTAAACCATCAGTACAGGAGGCACCGTGGCCCACACTGTACTAAACCATCAGTACAGGAGGCACCGTGGCCCACACTGTACTAAACCATCAGTACAGGAGGCACCGTGGCCGACACTGTACTAAACCATCAGTACAGGAGGCACCGTGGCCCACACTGTACTAAACCATCAGTACAGGAGGCACCGTGGCCCACACTGTACTAAACCATCAGTACAGGAGGCACCGTGGCCCACACTGTACTAAACCATCAGTACAGGAGGCACCGTGGCCCACACTGTACTAAACCATCAGTACAGGAGGCACCGTGGCCCACACTGTACTAAACCATCAGTACAGGAGGCACCGTGGCCGACACTGTACTAAACCATCAGTACAGGAGGCACCGTGGCCCACACTGTACTAAACCATCAGTACAGGAGGCACCGTGGCCCACACTGTACTAAACCATCAGTACAGGAGGCACCGTGGCCGACACTGTACTAAACCATCAGTACAGGAGGCACCGTGGCCGACACTGTACTAAACCATCAGTACAGGAGGCACCGTGGCCCACACTGTACTAAACCATCAGTACAGGAGGCACCGTGGCCGACACTGTACTAAACCATCAGTACAGGAGGCACCGTGGCCGACACTGTACTAAACCATCAGTACAGGAGGCACCGTGGCCCACACTGTACTAAACCATCAGTACAGGAGGCACCGTGGCCGACACTGTACTAAACCATCAGTACAGGAGGCACCGTGGCCCACACTGTACTAAACCATCAGTACAGGAGGCACCGTGGCCGACACTGTACTAAACCATCAGTACAGGAGGCACCGTGGCCACACTGTACTAAACCATCAGTACAGGAGGCACCGTGGCCCACACTGTACTAAACCATCAGTACAGGAGGCACCGTGGCCGACACTGTACTAAACCATCAGTACAGGAGGCACCGTGGCCGACACTGTACTAAACCATCAGTACAGGAGGCACCGTGGCCCACACTGTACTAAACCATCAGTACAGGAGGCACCGTGGCCCACACTGTACTAAACCATCAGTACAGGAGGCACCGTGGCCCACACTGTACTAAACCATCAGTACAGGAGGCACCGTGGCCCACACTGTACTAAACCATCAGTACAGGAGGCACCGTGGCCCACACTGTACTAAACCATCAGTACAGGAGGCACCGTGGCCGACACTGTACTAAACCATCAGTACAGGAGGCACCGTGGCCCACACTGTACTAAACCATCAGTACAGGAGGCACCGTGGCCGACACTGTACTAAACCATCAGTACAGGAGGCACCGTGGCCCACACTGTACTAAACCATCAGTACAGGAGGCACCGTGGCCGACACTGTACTAAACCATCAGTACAGGAGGCACCGTGGCCACACTGTACTAAACCATCAGTACAGGAGGCACCGTGGCCGACACTGTACTAAACCATCAGTACAGGAGGCACCGTGGCCGACACTGTACTAAACCATCAGTACAGGAGGCACCGTGGCCCACACTGTACTAAACCATCAGTACAGGAGGCACCGTGGCCAACACTGTACTAAACCATCAGTACAGGAGGCACCGTGGCCGACACTGTACTAAACCATCAGTACAGGAGGCACCGTGGCCGACACTGTACTAAACCATCAGTACAGGAGGCACCGTGGCCGACACTGTACTAAACCATCAGTACAGGAGGCACCGTGGCCCACACTGTACTAAACCATCAGTACAGGAGGCACCGTGGCCGACACTGTACTAAACCATCAGTACAGGAGGCACCGTGGCCCACACTGTACTAAACCATCAGTACAGGAGGCACCGTGGCCGACACTGTACTAAACCATCAGTACAGGAGGCACCGTGGCCCACACTGTACTAAACCATCAGTACAGGAGGCACCGTGGCCCACACTGTACTAAACCATCAGTACAGGAGGCACCGTGGCCGACACTGTACTAAACCATCAGTACAGGAGGCACCGTGGCCCACACTGTACTAAACCATCAGTACAGGAGGCACCGTGGCCGACACTGTACTAAACCATCAGTACAGGAGGCACCGTGGCCCACACTGTACTAAACCATCAGTACAGGAGGCACCGTGGCCGACACTGTACTAAACCATCAGTACAGGAGGCACCGTGGCCCACACTGTACTAAACCATCAGTACAGGAGGCACCGTGGCCCACACTGTACTAAACCATCAGTACAGGAGGCACCGTGGCCGACACTGTACTAAACCATCAGTACAGGAGGCACCGTGGCCCACACTGTACTAAACCATCAGTACAGGAGGCACCGTGGCCGACACTGTACTAAACCATCAGTACAGGAGGCACCGTGGCCCACACTGTACTAAACCATCAGTACAGGAGGCACCGTGGCCGACACTGTACTAAACCATCAGTACAGGAGGCACCGTGGCCGACACTGTACTAAACCATCAGTACAGGAGGCACCGTGGCCGACACTGTACTAAACCATCAGTACAGGAGGCACCGTGGCCCACACTGTACTAAACCATCAGTACAGGAGGCACCGTGGCCGACACTGTACTAAACCATCAGTACAGGAGGCACCGTGGCCCACACTGTACTAAACCATCAGTACAGGAGGCACCGTGGCCCACACTGTACTAAACCATCAGTACAGGAGGCACCGTGGCCCACACTGTACTAAACCATCAGTACAGGAGGCACCGTGGCCGACACTGTACTAAACCATCAGTACAGGAGGCACCGTGGCCCACACTGTACTAAACCATCAGTACAGGAGGCACCGTGGCCGACACTGTACTAAACCATCAGTACAGGAGGCACCGTGGCCACACTGTACTAAACCATCAGTACAGGAGGCACCGTGGCCCACACTGTACTAAACCATCAGTACAGGAGGCACCGTGGCCCACACTGTACTAAACCATCAGTACAGGAGGCACCGTGGCCCACACTGTACTAAACCATCAGTACAGGAGGCACCGTGGCCTACACTGTACTAAACCATCAGTACAGGAGGCACCGTGGCCGACACTGTACTAAACCATCAGTACAGGAGGCACCGTGGCCGACACTGTACTAAACCATCAGTACAGGAGGCACCGTGGCCGACACTGTACTAAACCATCAGTACAGGAGGCACCGTGGCCGACACTGTACTAAACCATCAGTACAGGAGGCACCGTGGCCCACACTGTACTAAACCATCAGTACAGGAGGCACCGTGGCCCACACTGTACTAAACCATCAGTACAGGAGGCACCGTGGCCGACACTGTACTAAACCATCAGTACAGGAGGCACCGTGGCCCACACTGTACTAAACCATCAGTACAGGAGGCACCGTGGCCCACACTGTACTAAACCATCAGTACAGGAGGCACCGTGGCCCACACTGTACTAAACCATCAGTACAGGAGGCACCGTGGCCCACACTGTACTAAACCATCAGTACAGGAGGCACCGTGGCCGACACTGTACTAAACCATCAGTACAGGAGGCACCGTGGCCGACACTGTACTAAACCATCAGTACAGGAGGCACCGTGGCCCACACTGTACTAAACCATCAGTACAGGAGGCACCGTGGCCCACACTGTACTAAACCATCAGTACAGGAGGCACCGTGGCCCACACTGTACTAAACCATCAGTACAGGAGGCACCGTGGCCCACACTGTACTAAACCATCAGTACAGGAGGCACCGTGGCCGACACTGTACTAAACCATCAGTACAGGAGGCACCGTGGCCCACACTGTACTAAACCATCAGTACAGGAGGCACCGTGGCCCACACTGTACTAAACCATCAGTACAGGAGGCACCGTGGCCGACACTGTACTAAACCATCAGTACAGGAGGCACCGTGGCCGACACTGTACTAAACCATCAGTACAGGAGGCACCGTGGCCCACACTGTACTAAACCATCAGTACAGGAGGCACCGTGGCCGACACTGTACTAAACCATCAGTACAGGAGGCACCGTGGCCGACACTGTACTAAACCATCAGTACAGGAGGCACCGTGGCCCACACTGTACTAAACCATCAGTACAGGAGGCACCGTGGCCGACACTGTACTAAACCATCAGTACAGGAGGCACCGTGGCCCACACTGTACTAAACCATCAGTACAGGAGGCACCGTGGCCAACACTGTACTAAACCATCAGTACAGGAGGCACCGTGGCCGACACTGTACTAAACCATCAGTACAGGAGGCACCGTGGCCCACACTGTACTAAACCATCAGTACAGGAGGCACCGTGGCCGACACTGTACTAAACCATCAGTACAGGAGGCACCGTGGCCCACACTGTACTAAACCATCAGTACAGGAGGCACCGTGGCCGACACTGTACTAAACCATCAGTACAGGAGGCACCGTGGCCCACACTGTACTAAACCATCAGTACAGGAGGCACCGTGGCCCACACTGTACTAAACCATCAGTACAGGAGGCACCGTGGCCGACACTGTACTAAACCATCAGTACAGGAGGCACCGTGGCCCACACTGTACTAAACCATCAGTACAGGAGGCACCGTGGCCGACACTGTACTAAACCATCAGTACAGGAGGCACCGTGGCCGACACTGTACTAAACCATCAGTACAGGAGGCACCGTGGCCCACACTGTACTAAACCATCAGTACAGGAGGCACCGTGGCCGACACTGTACTAAACCATCAGTACAGGAGGCACCGTGGCCCACACTGTACTAAACCATCAGTACAGGAGGCACCGTGGCCTACACTGTACTAAACCATCAGTACAGGAGGCACCGTGGCCCACACTGTACTAAACCATCAGTACAGGAGGCACCGTGGCCCACACTGTACTAAACCATCAGTACAGGAGGCACCGTGGCCGACACTGTACTAAACCATCAGTACAGGAGGCACCGTGGCCCACACTGTACTAAACCATCAGTACAGGAGGCACCGTGGCCGACACTGTACTAAACCATCAGTACAGGAGGCACCGTGGCCCACACTGTACTAAACCATCAGTACAGGAGGCACCGTGGCCGACACTGTACTAAACCATCAGTACAGGAGGCACCGTGGCCGACACTGTACTAAACCATCAGTACAGGAGGCACCGTGGCCCACACTGTACTAAACCATCAGTACAGGAGGCACCGTGGCCGACACTGTACTAAACCATCAGTACAGGAGGCACCGTGGCCCACACTGTACTAAACCATCAGTACAGGAGGCACCGTGGCCCACACTGTACTAAACCATCAGTACAGGAAGCACCGTGGCCGACACTGTACTAAACCATCAATACAGGAGGCACCGTGGCCCACACTGTACTAAACCATCAGTACAGGAGGCACCGTGGCCGACACTGTACTAAACCATCAGTACAGGAGGCACCGTGGCCCACACTGTACTAAACCATCAGTACAGGAGGCACCGTGGCCCACACTGTACTAAACCATCAGTACAGAAGGCACCGTGGCCGACACTGTACTAAACCATCAGTACAGGAGGCACCGTGGCCCACACTGTATTAAACCATCAGTATAGGAGGCACCGTGGCCGACACTGTACTCGACCACCTTCACTTCCTCAACTGTATAGTCAGGTGCACATTACACCTGGGTGGACTGACGGTGCTACGGCAGCGAACACACACACACACACACATATATACACTAAATTTAACCAATTATCATAAATTCTTTTTAAAGATTTAATATGAATATTTATCTATCTAACCATGTATGTATGTATGTAATACGTCAAATTATAAGATACGGTCTTATAATAAAACCAAATAAACCGGAATTAAATAATACAGAAAACAAAAACAAAATATAAACACGAAAAATGAAAATAAACAAAATTATAAATCAGTAAATTAATAAAACAAAACAAAAAATAAATGAAATAAAAAGACCACCAATAAAATAAATACAATACCATAAAACATTAAGTCAATAAAAATACAATAAAAGACTCGTAAAAGTTTAAAAATAAAATAACATTAATCGCCGCTAATAAAATCCTGTGAGGGGATTAACGATGAGGCTTGGTTAACATGTCGACCAGAGTGAGGAATGTGCTGCCCTCCTCTTCCTCCTACTCTTCTTCCTCTTCCCCCCTTCCCCTCACCCCCGTTCCCCCTCACCCCCCCTTCCCCTCACCCCCCTTCCCCCTCACCCCCCTTCCCCCTCACCCCCCTTCCCCCTCACCCCCCCTTCCCCTCACCCCCCTTCCCCTCACCCCCGTTCCCCCTCACCCCCCCTTCCCCCTCACCCCCCTTCCCCCTCACCCATATAAGACCCTAGTGTGGTTTGTTTTCGTCTGGTCCGTCCGGCGGTGCTCAGTGGCCCGTTCCTGCTAAATTCATACATAAAGAAGTGATGTTTTAGTGACCTTGTTGAAGTTGTCGAATGGGCATTAACTACTGGTTATAAGTGTTCAATATAAACATAATGGCCCAATTTGGTAGTTTAGTGGTCTGAGGGTTGGCGACCACAGCCCTCCACCCCCAAAACTTATCCTGTGCCTTTTCGTCGTCCATCCAGATGTTATATTTTATTACAAGTTTATTGAAGTTAAGTTCCGTTTGGTTAGGTTAGGTTAAGTTAGGGTTAGATTAAGAATGGGTTGGGTTAGGTTAGGTTAGGAGTGAAACTACAAGACAGTGTTGTGAGATAACTGACACACAAGTAGTTACCATCAACAGCTATTTCCTGCAGTCATCGTGGACACAACTACCGGATGTGCGCGCACACACACGCGCGCACACACACCATGACCTAAATTGTAAACATACCACTCAGTAAGCATAACTAATATTGGTGGCCCCTCGTGTAACGAGGATGGCCGGCCCAAGGGCCACCAAGGCGTGAATTTGTTTAGGGTGTAGAAGCTGTCGCCAACACAACAACCACACCCTGAGTTAACGAGCTGCATGACCCAGTGTTTAAGGTGTAGAAGCTGTCGCCAACACAACAGCCACACCCTGAGTTAACGAGCTGCATGACCCAGTGTTTAAGGTGTAGAAGCTGTCGCCAACACGACAGCCACACCCTGAGTTAACGAGCTGCATGACCCAGTGTTTAAGGTGTAGAAGCTGTCGCCAACACGACAGCCACACCCTGAGTTAACGAGCTGCATGACCCAGTGTTTAAGGTGTAGAAGCTGTCGCCAACACAACAATCACACCCTGAGTTAACGAGCTGCATGACCTAGTGTTTAAGGTGTAGAAGCTGTTGCCAACACAACAACCACACCCTGAGTTAACGAGCTGCATGACCCAGTGTTTAAGGTGTAGAAGCTGTCGCCAACACAACAACCACACCCTGAGTTAACGAGCTGCATGACCCAGTGTTTAAGGTGTAGAAGCTGTTGCCAACACAACAACCGCACCCTGAGTTAACGAGCTGCATGACCCAGTGTTTAAGGTGTAGAAGCTGTTGCCAACACAACAACCACACCCTGAGTTAACGAGCTGCATGACCCAGTGTTTAAGGTGTAGAAGCTGTTGCCAACACAACAACCACACCCTGAGTTAACGAGCTGCATGACCCAGTGTTTAAGGTGTAGAAGCTGTTGCCAACACAACAACCACACCCCGAGTTAACGAGCTGCATGACCCAGTGTTTAAGGTGTAGAAGCTGTTGCCAACACCACAACCACACCCTGAGTTAACGAGCTGCATGACCCAGTGTTTAAGGTGTAGAAGCTGTTGCCAACACAACAACCACACCCTGAGTTAACGAGCTGCATGACCCAGTGTTTAAGGTGTAGAAGCTGTTGCCAACACAACAACCACACCCTGAGTTAACGAGCTGCATGACCCAGTGTTTAAGGTGTAGAAGCTGTTGCCAACACAACAACCACACCCCGAGTTAACGAGCTGCATGACCCAGTGTTTAAGGTGTAGAAGCTGTTGCCAACACCACAACCACACCCTGAGTTAACGAGCTGCATGACCCAGTGTTTAAGGTGTAGGAGCTGTTGCCAACACAACAACCACACCCTGAGTTAACGAGCTGCATGACCCAGTGTTTAAGGTGTAGAAGCTGTTGCCAACACAACAACCACACCCCGAGTTAACGAGCTGCATGACCCAGTGTTTAAGGTGTAGAAGCTGTCGCCAACACAACAACCACACCCCGAGTTAACGAGTTGCATGACCCAGTGTTTAAGGTGTAGAAGCTGTCGCCAACACAACAACCACACCCCGAGTTAACGAGCTGCATGACCCAGTGTTTAAGGTGTAGAAGCTGTTGCCAACACAACAACCACACCCTGAGTTAACGAGCTGCATGACCCAGTGTTTAAGGTGTAGAAGCTGTCGCCAACACAACAACCACACCCCGAGTTAACGAGCTGCATGACCCAGTGTTTAAGGTGTAGAAGCTGTCGCCAACACAACAACCACACCCCGAGTTAACGAGCTGCATGACCCAGTGTTTAAGGTGTAGAAGCTGTCGCCAACACAACAACCACACCCTGAGTTAACGAGCTGCATGACCCAGTGTTTAAGGTGTAGAAGCTGTCGCCAACACAACAACCACACCCTGAGTTAACGAGCTGCATGACCCAGTGTTTAAGGTGTAGAAGCTGTCGCCAACACAACAACCACACCCTGAGTTAACGAGCTGCATGACCCAGTGTTTAAGGTGTAGAAGCTGTCGCCAACACAACAACCACACCCTTAACGAGCTGCATGACCCAGTGTTAAAGGTGTAGAAGCTGTCGCCAACACAACCACACCCTGAGTTTACGAGCTGCATGACCCAGTGTTTAAGGTGTAGAAGCTGTCGCCAACACAACAACCACACCCTGAGTTAACGAGCTGCATGACTATATATATATACAGAAAACTAATCTGATGTGTTTACTGACCTAAATATCCGCCTCTTCTGTCCTGTCTGGTGGATGTCATTAGCGCGTGTGTTGTATCCTCCAAGAGTTAAACCACCGTCCTCCAAGAGTTAAACTATCGTCCTCCAAGGGTTTAACCATCGTCCTCCAAGAGTTAAACCATCGTTCTCCAAGAGTTAAACTATCGTCCTCCAAGGGTTTAACCACCGTCCTCCAAGAGTTTAACCATCGTCCTCCAAGAGTTAAACCACCGTTCTCCAAGAGTTAAACCATCGTCCTCCAAGAGTTAACTCACCGTCCTCCAAGAGTTAAACCACCGTCCTCCGAGAGTTAAACCACCGTCCTCCAAGAGTTAAACCACCGTCCACCGAGAGTTAAACCACCGTCCTCCAAGAGTTAAACCATCGTCCTCCAAGAGTTAAACTATCGTCCTTCAAGGGTTTAACTATCGTCCTCCAAGAGTTAAGCCATCGTCCTCCAAGAGTTAAACTATCGTCCTTCAAGGGTTTAACTATCGTCCTCCAAGAGTTAAGCCACCGTCCTCTAAGAGTTAAACTATCGTCCTCCAAGGGTTTAACCATTGCCCTCCTAGGGTTAAACCACCGTCCTCCAAGGGTTAAACCATCGTCCTCCAAGGGTTAAACCATCGTCCTCCAAGGGTTAAACCACCGTCCTCCAAGGGCTAAACCATCGTCCTCCAAGGGTTAAACCACCGTCCTCCACGGGTTAAACCACCGTCCTCCACGGGTTAAACCATCGTCCTCCAAGGGTTAAGCCATCGTCCTCCAAGGGTTAAACCATCGTCCTCCAAGGGATAAACCACCGTCCTCCAACAGTTAAACCACCGTCCTCCACGGGTTAAACCACCGTCCTCCAGGGGTTAAACCATCGTCCTCCAAGGGATACACCACCGTCCTCCACGGGTTAAACCACCGTCCTCCACGGGTTAAACCATCGTCCTCCAAGGGTTAAACCATCGTCCTCCAAGGTGTTAAACCACCGTCCTCCAACAGTTAAACTACCGTCCTCCAAGGGATAAACCACCGTCCTCCAAAGCCTTAATGATAAGCGTATACCTTTCAGAGCAGGTAAACCGAAACCTAAGCCTTTGAATGAGCGTTAATTATCACTACCTGAGCAAAGGTGTGGCAGGTGACACACAATACCTGCCTCCTCCTCCTCCTTCCTCTCTCAACTTACTCCCTCTCTTCCTCTTCCTTTCACTCCCTGTCCTCCTCCTCTCTCATATTCATCCTTCTCCTCTTCTCTTTCATTCTTCTCCTCTTCTCTTTCATCCTTCTCCTCTTCTCTTTCATCCTTCTCCTCTTCTCTTTCATTCTTCTTCTCTTCTCTTTCATTCTTCTCCTCTTCTCTTTCATTCTTCTCCTCTTCTCTTTCATCCTTCTCCTCTTCTCTTTCATCCTTCTCCTCTTCTCTTTCATTCTTCTCCTCTTCTCTTTCATTCTTCTCCTCTTCTCTTTCATCCTTCTCCTCTTCTCTTTCATCCTTCTCCTCTTCTCTTTCATCCTTCTCCTCTTCTCTTTCATCCTTCTCCTCTTCTCTTTCATCCTTCTCCTCTTCTCTTTCATCCTCCTCCTCTTCTCTTTCATCCTTCTCCTCTTCTCTTTCATCCTTCTCCTCTTCTCTTTCATCCTTCTCCTCTTCTCTTTCATCCTTCTCCTCTTCTCTTTCATTCTTCTCCTCTTCTCTTTCATCCTTCTCCTCTTCTCTTTCATCCTTCTCCTCTTCTCTTTCATCCTCCTCCTCTTCTCTTTCATTCTTCTCCTCTTCTCTTTCATTCTTCTCCTCTTCTCTTTCATCCTTCTCCTCTTCTCTTTCATCCTTCTCCTCTTCTCTTTCATTCTTCTCCTCTTCTCTTTCATCCTTCTCCTCTTCTCTTTCATCCTTCTCCTCTTCTCTTTCATCCTCCTCTTCTCTTTCATTCTTCTCCTCTTCTCTTTCATCCTCCTCCTCTTCTCTTTCATTCTTCTCCTCTTCTCTTTCATTCTTCTCCTCTTCTCTTTCATCCTTCTCCTCTTCTCTTTCATCCTTCTCCTCTTCTCTTTCATCCTTCTCCTCTTCTCTTTCATCCTTCTCCTCTTCTCTTTCATTCTTCTCCTCTTCTCTTTCATCCTTCTCCTCTTCTCTTTCATCCTTCTCCTCTTCTCTTTCATCCTCCTCCTCTTCTCTTTCATCCTTCTCCTCTTCTCTTTCATCCTTCTCCTCTTCTCTTTCATTCTTCTCCTCTTCTCTTTCATCCTTCTCCTCTTCTCTTTCATCCTTCTCTTCTTCTCTTTCATCCTTCTCCTCTTCTCTTTCATCCTTCTCCTCTTCTCTTTCATTCTTCTCCTCTTCTCTTTCATCCTTCTCCTCTTCTCTTTCATCCTTCTCCTCTTCTCTTTCATCCTTCTCCTCTTCTCTTTCATCCTTCTCCTCTTCTCTTTCATCCTTCTCCTCTTCTCTTTCATTCTTCTCCTCTTCTCTTTCATCCTTCTCCTCTTCTCTTTCATCCTTCTCCTCTTCTCTTTCATCCTTCTCCTCTTCTCTTTCATCCTTCTCCTCTTCTCTTTCATCCTTCTCCTCTTCTCTTTCATTCTTCTCCTCTTCTCTTTCATCCTTCTCCTCTTCTCTTTCATCCTTCTCCTCTTCTCTTTCATCCTTCTCCTCTTCTCTTTCATCCTTCTCCTCTTCTCTTTCATCCTTCTCCTCTTCTCTTTCATTCTTCTCCTCTTCTCTTTCATCCTTCTCCTCTTCTCTTTCATCCTTCTCCTCTTCTCTTTCATCCTCCTCCTCTTCTCTTTCATTCTTCTCCTCTTCTCTTTCATCCTTCTCCTCTTCTCTTTCATCCTTCTCCTCTTCTCTTTCATCCTCCTCCTCTTCGCTTTCATTCTTCTCCTCTTCTCTTTCATCCTTCTCCTCTTCTCTTTCATCCTTCTCCTCTTCTCTTTCATCCTCCTCCTCTTCTCTTTCATTCTTCTCCTCTTCTCTTTCATCCTTCTCCTCTTCTCTTTCATTCTTCTCCTCTTCTCTTTCATCCTCCTCCTCTTCTCTTTCATTCTTCTCCTCTTCTCTTTCATCCTTCTCCTCTTCTCTTTCATCCTTCTCCTCTTCTCTTTCATCCTTCTCCTCTTCTCTTTCATCCTCCTCCTCTTCTCTTTCATTCTTCTCCTCTTCTCTTTCATTCTTCTCCTCTTCTCTTTCATCCTTCTCCTCTTCTCTTTCATCCTTCTCCTCTTCTCTTTCATTCTTCTCCTCTTCTCTTTCATCCTTCTCCTCTTCTCTTTCATCCTTCTCCTCTTCTCTTTCATCCTTCTCCTCTTCTCTTTCATCCTTCTCCTCTTCTCTTTCATTCTTCTCCTCTTCTCTTTCATCCTTCTCCTCTTCTCTTTCATCCTTCTCATCTTCTCTTTCATCCTTCTCCTCTTCTCTTTCATTCTTCTCCTCTTCTCTTTCATCCTTCTCCTCTTCTCTTTCATCCTTCTCCTCTTCTCTTTCATTCTTCTCCTCTTCTCTTTCATTCTTCTCCTCTTCTCTTTCATCCTCCTCCTCTTCTCTTTCATCCTCCTCCTCTTCTCTTTCATCCTTCTCCTCTTCTCTTTCATCTCCATCTCTCTCCTCTTCTTACTCCTTCTCCTCCGTTTCTTCCTCGGGGAGTCAAACTGGGGAATTTTCAGGTGGTGTGTGGAATGCGGTAGCCCGTGTGACAGCGTGGTGGTGGGGAAAGGAATGGGGGGAGGGGAAGGGGATGGGGAGAGGGGAAAGGGATGGGGGACGGGGAGGGGGAGGGGAAGGGGGAGGGGGAGGGGATGGGGGAGGGGGAGGGGAAGGGGGGAGGGGGAGGGGATGGGGGAGGGGGAGGGGAAGGGAAGGGAATGGGGGAGGGGATGGGGAGAGGGGAAGAGGATGGGGGAGGGGGAGAGTGGAAGAGGATGGGGGAGGGGGAGAGAGGGGAAGGGGATGGGGGGAGAGAGGAGGGGGAGGAAGGGATGGAGGGAGATGAAGTTAGAGGAGGAAGAGGAAGAATAAGAATAGGTGGTACAGTAAACGTCAGAGGAGGAGCAGGAGTGGACTTGTCACTGCTGACTCACTCCACTGTACTCTGGGTCGGTGACCGGCTCCATGGCTGCTTCTTACTCCAGTTTCTTCAGTGTTTCCTCCACCACTTTCTCCTCCTCCTCCTCCTGTTCTTTCATCCTCCTCTTCTACCTTCATCACCTCTTCTTCTTCCTCCTTCTCCTCATTTATTCTATCTCCTGTTTTGTCTCTGTATTCTCTCTCGCGCGTCTGAGTGTATATAAGAACAGGTACAAATGAGCTCGCGTATGTGTGTATTTGTGGGCACGTTTGAACAAGAGAGAGAGAGAGAGAGAGAGAGAGAGAGAGAGAGAGAGAGAGAGAGAGAGAGAGAGAGAGAGAGAGAGATGTACGTATCAATATGTGTGTACTTTACTGTGAGTGTGTACACCTGAGGACTTAATTACATATGCACGTGCACAGGTGTTCAATTATAAATGCGTATACGCAGAGGGCGCCACCTGATGTGTGATTGATCATGTAAACAGTCCCGTGTGTGTGTGTGTGTCTAATTGAATAGGCGGGGAAAAGTGACGATGATACAGTAATTAGCTCGGGGAGGGGTGAGAGGGGGTACACGTGGCAGCCTCCCCCCCCCCCTTAGCTACGGTTTGTTTTTGACGAAGTTAACCAGAATGGATACAGACCCCCCCCATCTCCCCGGATACAGCCCCCCCATCTCCCCGGATACAGCCCCCCCCATCTCCCCGGATACAGCCCCCCCCCATCTCCCCGGATACAGCCCCCCCCCCATCTCCCCGGATACAGCCCCCCCCCATCTCCCCGGATACAGCCCCCCCCATCTCCCCGGATACAGCCACCCCATTTCCCCGGATACAGCCCCCATCTCCCCGGATACAGCCCCCCCATCTCCCCGGATACAGCCCCCCATCTCCCCGGATACAGCCCCCCCCCATCTCCCCGGATACAGCCCCCCCATCTCCCCGGATACAGCCCCCCCTCCCCCCCATACAGTCAAGGCCAAAACTTCCCTCCCTCCCAAACTGAGGCAGCGTCAACCCTTAACGAGACAACACACCCTCATCAGGCGACGGTTAGGTTAGGTTAGGTTAGGTTAGGTTAGGTTAGGTTAGGTTAAACTTGGTCACTCTCTCGCGGTACAACTAACCTTTCACCTCAATGTCACAGCAAACTCTCAGACACACCGTGACCACGTGTTCACTGGAGCAGAACCAACATGATAATGGCGTGTGAGGAACCTTTAAGTGTCTCACAACAACAAACCACTCAATAAGAAACCGATTCACTGGTTAGGTTAGGTTAGGTTAGGTTAGGTTAGGTTAGGCTAGGCTGGGCTGGGCTGGGCTGGGCTGGGCGGGGCTGGGCTGGGCGGGGCGGGGGTGGGCTGGGCTGGGCTGGGCTGGGTTGGGTTGGGCTGGGTTGGGCTGGGCTGGGTTGGGTTGGGCTGGGCTGGGCTGGGCTGGGCTGGGCTGGGCGGGGCGGGGCTGGGCTGGGCTGGGCTGGGCTGGGCTGGGCTGGGGAAACTGACACCAAAAAATAATGGTAACCTATATTATTGAGATGGAGAACTGATCTAAAAATGAAAACTTGGTATAAATGATGGAAATGAGAAGATGGAACAGAAGAGAAGGAGAAACATACTTAGTAATTATGTTATGCTTTATTATGCCCCCCCTCCTTTAGATATACTATACAGGGAGGTGTATATATAAATTTGTATATACGTACCTCTCTCTCTCTCTCTCTCTCTCTCTCTCTCTCTCTCTCTCTCTCTCTCTCTCTCTCTCTCTCTCAAACCCTCCCTCCACCTACACGACCACTTGTCACCCCCCTTGTCTTCCTCCTCCCCCTCCCAGGTTAAACGGGACGGGGGTGAGAGGGTGAGGGAGAGGTGACGGGGTGAAGGGAGGGGTGAAGGGGTGAAAGGGGGGTGACGGGGTGAAGGGGCGGTGACGGGGTGAGAGAGGGGTGAGAGGGTAAGGGAAGGGTGAGAGAGGGGTGACGGGGTGAAGGGGGGGTGACGGGGTGAAGGGGGGTGAGAGAAGGTTGAGGGGTTGGGGAGTTGAGGGAGGGGGTGGGAAGGAGGTCACAGTTAACAGGACAGTATAAGGTCGCTACTGTGACCCTATGACCTGAGGCCACCATAACACACCCGTTCCCGCCCCGCCCCGCCCCGCCCCGCCCATACACTTCACTTTCACCGGCCACGCCCCACCCCGCCCCGCCCATACACTTTCACCAGCCCCGCCCCATCCTTTCCCGCCCCGCCCACTACACATGTCAGGTCACTGGAGTTAGACAATCAGATACTAGTTGTTGAGGAGGAGGTGGTGGGTGTGGGTGCAGGTGTGGGTGTGGGTGCGGGTGTGGGTGCAGGTGTGGGTGTGGGTGCAGGTGTGGGTGTGGGTGTGTGATGGATGGGTGACAGTGAGTGTTAGGGTGTGGGAGAGAGGGATTAGGTGTAGGGGAGTGGGTGTAGTGAATTTGGGTAAAGGGGTGTCGGGGAGTAGGTGAGGTGTTAGGGTGTGGGTGACGGGGAGCAGGTGAGGTGTTAGGGTGTGGGTGGGGGATGATGGGTGGGTGGTGATGGGGTGGGGAGAAATACAAAGACACCAAGGAAAACAAATGGTGAGGAGGGGGTGTGAGGGGCTCTCTCCTCCCCTCTCCGCCTCCCCCCCCCTCACTCTCTCTCCTGTCATCAACACAAAAACGACACGCTACTTTAAACACACACACACACACACACACACACACACACACACACGGCCAGTAACTGTACCTCAAAATGACTCAAAACGGCGCCAAAATTACGCTGAGACTATACTGTGGGAGAATAACTATAGCCCCTCCCCTCCCCCCACTCCCCCCTCCCTCCACTACCTACCCTCCGCACTCCTTCTACCCTTACCCTCCCTCCACCCCTTCCCTCTATTCCTCCCATCACCCCTCTCTCTATCCCTCCCTCCACCACCCCTTCCCACTGCCCTCCCTCTATCCACGACCCCTTCACCTATCCCCCGCCCTCCTTATTCATCTGGGCGGACGAAGGAGAACTGTGAGACGAAACATTGTGTTGTGAGGTGAAGCAGAGAGTTGTGGTGTTGTGGGGTGAAGCAGAGAGTTGTGGTGTTGTGGGGTGAAGCAGAGAGTTGTGGTGTTGTGAGGTGAAGCAGAGAGTTGTGGTGTTGTGGGGTGAAGCAGAGAGTTGTGGTGTTGTGGGGTGAAGCAGAGAGTTGTGGTGTTGTGAGGTGAAGCAGAGAGTTGTGGTGTTGTGAGGTGAAGCAGAGAGTTGTGAGGTGAAGCAGAGAGTTGTGAGGTGAAGCAGAGAGTTGTGAGGTGAAGCAGAGAGTTGTGGTGTTGTGAGGTGAAGCAGAGAGTTGTGGTGTTGTGAGGTGAAGCAGAGAGTTGTGGTGTTGTGAGGTGAAGCAGAGAGCGCTGCCTTCCACCACTACCACACATTACTAAACCACAGAGCAACTACCACCACCACTACCACTAACCCTTACACCACTACAACTACCACCACCACTACAACTAACCCTTACACCACTACAACTACCACCACCACTACAACTAACCCTTACACCACTACAACTACCACCACCACTACAACTAACCCTTACACCACTACAACTACCACCACCACTACAACTAACCCTTACACCACTACAACCACCACCACCACTACCACAAACCCTTACACCACTACAACTACCACCACCACTACCACAAACCCTTACACCACTACAACTACCACCACCACTACCACAAACCCTTACACCACTACAACTACCACCACCACTACCACAAACCCTTACACCACTACAACTACCACCACCACTACCACAAACCCTTGCACCACTACAACCACCACCACCACTACCACAAACCCTTACACCACTACAACTACCACCACCACTACCACTAACCCTTACACCACTACAACTACCACCACCACTACCACAAACCCTTACACCACTACAACTACCACCACCACTACCACAAACCCTTACACCACTACAACTACCACCACCACTACCACAAACCCTTACACCACTACAACTACCACCACCACTACCACTAACCCTTACACCACTACAACTACCACCACCACTACAACTACCACCACCACTACAACTACCACCACCACTACCACAAACCCTTACACCACTACAACTACCACCACCACTACCACAAACCCTAACACCACTACAACTACCACCACCACTACCACAAACCTTTACACCACTACAACTACCACCACCACTACCACTAACCCTTACACCACTACAACTACCACCACCACTACCACTAACCCTTACACCACTACAACTACCACCACCACTACCACAAACCCTTACACCACTACAACTACCACCACCACTACCACAAACCCTTACACCACTACAACTACCACCACCACTACCACAAACCCTTGCACCACTACAACCACCACCACCACTACCACAAACCCTTACACCACTACAACTACCACCACCACTACCACTAACCCTTACACCACTACAACTACCACCACCACTACCACAAACCCTTACACCACTACAACTACCACCACCACTACCACAAACCCTTACACCACTACAACTACCACCACCACTACCACAAACCCTTACACCACTACAACTACCACCACCACTACCACTAACCCTTACACCACTACAACTACCACCACCACTACAACTACCACCACCACTACCACAAACCCTTACACCACTACAACTACCACCACCACTACCACAAACCCTAACACCACTACAACTACCACCACCACTACCACAAACCTTTACACCACTACAACTACCACCACCACTACCACTAACCCTTACACCACTACAACTACCACCACCACTACCACTAACCCTTACACCACTACAACTACCACCACCACTACCACAAACCCTTACACCTAAAACAAAACAAAACAACAAAGAACAAAATTAAATAAACAAAGACCAGAGGCAGCAAGACCACAAGACCAGAAGCAGCAGGACCACAAGACCAGAGGCAGCAACACCACAAGACCAGAGGCAGCAAGACCACAAGACCAGAAGCAGCAACACCACAAGACCAGAGGCAGCAAGACCACAAGACCAGAGGCAGCAAGACCACAAGACCAGTGGCAGCAGGACCACAAGACCAGAGGCAGCAACACCACAAGACCAGAGGCAGCAAGACCACAAGACCAGAAGCAGCAGGACCACAAGACCAGAGGCAGCAGGAATACAAGACCAGAGGCAGCAACACCACAAGACCAGAGGCAGCAACACCACAAGACCAGAAGCAGCAGGACCACAAGACCAGAGGCAGCAACACCACAAGACCAGAGGCAGCAAGACCACAAGACCAGAGGCAGCAACACCACAAGACCAGAGGCAGCAACACCACAAGACCAGAGGCAGCAAGACCACAAGACCAGAGGCAGCAGGACCACAAGACCAGAGGCAGCAGGACCACAAGACCAGAGGCAGCAAGACCACAAGACCAGAGGCAGCAAGACCACAAGACCAGAGGCAGCAAGACCACAAGACCAGAGGCAGCAAGACCACAAGACCAGAGGCAGCAAGACCACAAGACCAGAGGTAGCAAGACCACAAGACCAGAGGCAGCAAGACCACAAGACCAGAGGCAGCAAGACCACAAGACCAGAGGCAGCAAGACCACAAGACCAGAGGCAGCAACACCACAAGACCAGAGGCAGCAAGACCACAAGACCAGAGGCAGCAGGACCACAAGACCAGAGGCAGCAAGACCACAAGACCAGAGGCAGCAAGACCACAAGACCAGAGGCAGCAAGACCACAAGACCAGAGTCAGCAACACCACAAGACCAGAGGCAGCAACACCACAAGACCAGAGGCAGCAAGATCACAAGACCAGAGGCAGCAACACCACAAGACCAGAGGCAGCAACACCACAAGACCAGAGGCAGCAACACCACAAGACCAGAGGCAGCGACACCACAAGACCAGAGGCAGCAACACCACAAGACCAGAGGCAGCAACACCACAAGACCAGAGGCAGCAAGACCACAAGACCAGAGGCAGCAACACCACAAGACCAGAGGCAGCAACACCACAAGACCAAAGGCAGCAACACCACAAGACCAGAGGCAGCAACACCACAAGACCAAAGGCAGCAACACCACAAGACCAGAGGCAGCAACACCACAAGACCAGAGGCAGCGACACCACAAGACCAGAGGCAGCAACACCACAAGACCAGAGGCAGCGACACCACAAGACCAGAGGCAGCAACACCACAAGACCAGAGGCAGCAGGACCACAAGACCAGAGGCAGCAAGACCACAAGACCAGAGGCAGCAAGACCACAAGACCAGAGGCAGCAACACCACAAGACCAGAGGCAGCAAGACCACAAGACCAGAGGCAGCAACACCACAAGACCAGAGGCAGCAACACCACAAGACCAGAGGCAGCAACACCACAAGACCAGAGGCAGCAGGACCACAAGACCATAGGCAGCACCACAAGACCAGAGGCAGCAACACCACAAGACCAGAGGCAGCAACACCACAAGACCAGAGGCAGCAGGACCACAAGACCAGAGGCAGCAAGACCACAAGACCAGAGGCAGCAAGACCACAAGACCAGAGGCAGCAAGACCACAAGACCAGAGGCAGCAACACCACAAGACCAGAGGCAGCAAGACCACAAGACCAGAGGCAGCAAGACCACAAGACCAGAGGCAGCAAGATCACAAGACCAGAGGCAGCAACACCACAAGACCAGAGGCAGCAACACCACAAGACCAGAGGCAGCAACACCACAAGACCAGAGGCAGCAAGACCACAAGACCAGAGGGAACACCACAAGACCAGAGGCAGCAACACCACAAGACCAGAGGCAGCAACACCACAAGACCAGAGGCAGCAACACCACAAGACCAGAGGCAGCAACACCACAAGACCACAGGCAGCAACACCACAAGACCAGGCAGCAACACCACAAGACCAGAGGCAGCGACACCACAAGACAAGGCAGCAACACCACAAGACCAGAGGCAGCGACACCACAAGACCAGAGGCAGCAACACCACAAGACCAGAGGCAGCAACACCACAAGACCAGAGGCAGCAACACCACAAGACCAGAGGCAGCAACACCACAAGACCAGAGGCAGCGACACCACAAGACCAGAGGCAGCAACACCACAAGACCAGAGGCAGCAGGACCACAAGACCAGAGGCAGCAAGACCACAAGACCAGAGGCAGCAACACCACAAGACCAGAGGCAGCAACACCACAAGACCAGAGGCAGCAACACCACAAGACCAGAGGCAGCAACACCACAAGACCAGAGGCAGCAACACCACAAGACCAGAGGCAGCAGGACCACAAGACCATAGGCAGCACCACAAGACCAGAGGCAGCAACACCACAAGACCAGAGGCAACAAAACAAGACCAGAGGCAGCAACACCACAAGACCATTACAGTGTGCACCTTCACCCTAACCTGAGTCATTAACTACTTCCTCTTCCTCCTCCTCTTCTTCTTCATCTACTCTTCCTCCTCTTTTTTTTCTTCATCTCCTTTTCCTCCCACTCTTCCTCCTCTCCTTCGTCTTCTTCTTCTTCTGCCCCTCTTCCTCCATTGCTTATTCTTCCTCGTCTTCTTCCCTTTTTCATCTCTTCTTCATCTTCTTCCTCTCCTTCTCGTCTTCTTCTCCTCTTCATTTTTTCCCTTCCTTCTGCTCCCCCTGTTCTTTGTCTCCTTCAATTCCAATTCTTCCTCTTCTTCTTCCTCTCCTCATACCACTTTTCCTCCTTCCCTTCTTCTCCCTCTTCCTCCTCCCCGCACTCCTTCTCCTCTTCCTCTACGTCAGGTAACCCTACGACAGGTGGCCCCTCCTTACCTGACGAGATAGTCATTAACGGTGAGAGATACCAGACCCCCCCCCCCCTCTCTCTCTCTCTCTCTCTCTCTCTCTCTCTCTCTCTCCTTCATCCACTCCTCCTACCTAATAATTATCATCCCCTCTCCCATCTCCCCTCTCCCCCTAGTCCCTATTCCTTCTAGACACACATCCCCTCCCCCCACCCCACACACCCCCCCTCCCCACACCCCCTCCTCGCCGGATACAACCACTACCCCCTCCCCCCCCCCGACAGACAGATATATAATATAATGGATAATTTTGATCCTGAAAATATAGTAGTGATGACCGCGGGTACCTGAGGGCTGCCACACACACACACACACACACACACACACACACACACACACACATAAACACGTACATTATCTTACTTCCTTCTTTCCTTCGTTTCCTACCATACCTCCTCCTCCTCCTCCTCCTCCTCCTCCCTTACCCTCTCATCCTCCTACCACTAGGAGGAGGAGGAAGTAGCAGTAGTAGTAGGAGGAGAAGGAGGAGGAGGAGGAGGAGGAGGTGTGAGGTGATTACTAGCGAATCGTGACTAGACCACAAGCTACACATCTACACACGCCTCCTACACACGCCTCCTACACACGCCTCTTACACACGACCCTTATACACGCCTCCTACACACGCCTCCTACACACGCCTCTTACACACGACCCTTATACACGCCTTCTACATACACCCCTGATACACGCTCCTTACACAGGCCCCTTACTCACGCTTTCTCCACACGCTTCCTCCACACGCCTCCTACACACGCCCCTCACACACACACCCCTTATACACACCCCTTACACGCGCCCCTTACACACACACACACACCCCTTATACAGGCCTTCTACACACGCCCCTTACTCACGCCTTCTACACACGCCCCTTACTCACGCCTCCTACACACGCCCCTTACACATACACCCCTTACACACACCCCTTACACACGCCCCTTACACACACACACCCCTTATACACGCCTTCTACACACGCCCCTTACTCACGCCTCCTACACACGCCTCCTACACACGCCCCTTACACACACCCCTTACACACGCCCCTTACACACACACACCCCTTATACACGCCTTCTACACAAGCCTCCTGCACACGCCCTTCTTCCTCCTCTTTCCTCATTTCTCCTCTTCTTCATTCTTCGTCTTCTTCCTTTCCCGACCTCCCACCTCTTCGCCCCCCCCCCTCTCCTTCATCACACACCCTATGGTTCCCAGCGTAGCGTTTCCGCATAGTGTTGTGTCGCAAAACGGTCATCCACACACACACACACACACGAGGGACCGTTCACCATATCACCATAAAGTCACTATCCTCACTATAACAACCAGACACATTACACACCTGTATGGGCAGCCAGGTGTGTGGTGATGGGTGGAGGTGTGTGGTGATGGGTGGTGTGGTGTGTGGAGGTGGGTGGTGTGGTGTGTGGAGGTGGGTGGAGGTGGGTGGTAGGTGGGTGGTGGTTGTGTGGAGGTGGGTGGTGCGGTGATGAAGGTGGGTGGTGATGAGTGGAGGTGGGTGGTGTGGTGATGAAGGTGAGTGGTGATGAGTGGAGGTGGGTGGTGATGAGTGGAGGTGGGTGGTGATGAGTGGAGGTGGGTGGTGTGGTGATGAAGGTGGGTGGTGATGAGTGGAGGTGGGTGGTGATGAGTGGAGGTGGGTGGTGTGGTGATGAAGGATTGGGCTGAACCGAATACCCGTGACTCGCCTAACCTAACCTAACCAAACCAGGATGGTGTCAACACTCTCCCGTGACTCGACCATAGCACGAGTGTCTGTTTGTCAGTCACCATAACCTTTCACTAAACTCTATGTATATAATTAACAGTAGAGAAGAAACTGTGTAATATAGTGTGATCTATAACAACAATAATAATAATAATAATAATAATAATAATAATAATAATAATAATAATAATAATAATATTGTTATTTTCTGTTATCAATATTGTTACTATCATCACCATCATCATCATCACCCTTGCCACCATCATCACTCTTATCACCATCACCACACCACCACACCATCACCACACCACCACCACCCCCACACCATCACCACACCACCACCACCACCACACCACCACCACCACACCACCACCACCACCACACCACAACATAACACACAGACCATCACCCCCACACCACCACACCATCACCACCACCACCACACCACACCCCAACATAACACACAGACCATCACCACACCACCACCACCACCACACCACCACCACCACACCACCACCACCACACCACACCACCACCACCACACCACACCACACCCCAACATAACACACAGACCATCACCCCCACACCACCACACCATCACCACCACACCATCACCACACCACCACCACCACACCACCACCATCACCACACCACCACCCCAACATAACACTCAGACCATCACCACACCACCACCACCACCACCACACCACCACCATCACCACACCACCACCACCACCACACCATCACCACACCACCACCACCACACCACCACCATCACCACACCACCACCACACCATCACCACACCACCACCACCACCACACCATCACCACACCACCACCACCACACCACCACCATCACCACACCACCACCCCAACATAACACTCAGACCAAGTATACTTAAAAACTTGTTAAATAACTTTCCTGGTACACTTATACACTTATCAAACTTCCATTCTCAAAGTAGAATATGAACAAGGTCGTGTCCCTAACTTTCCGGGGCGGGGCGGGGCGGGGCGGGGCGGGGCGGGGCGGGGCGGGAATACGGTAGGGCAGGACGGGGGAGGGGATGGGGCGGTTCAGGGTGGAACAGGAAAGAGGAGGGTTGGGGGCGGGATGGGACAGGACTGGGGAAGATGGGCGGGGTGGAACGGAACGGGGTGGAAAGGGGCGGGGCCGGTCAGGGTGGAACAGGTAGGGGGAGGGAGTGGGGTGGGATGGATCGGGGCGGGGTGGAACGGGCCGGGGTATTCCCAGGACATCCTACACTTCCTGCCGCCGGGGTCATTAACAGGACCCTTGTAACGCTCCTCTTCCTCCACGGATAACTGTCCCACCTCTTCCTCCTCCACGGATAACTGTCCCACCTCTTCCTCCTCCACGGATAACTACCCCATCTCCTCCTCCTCCTTCACGGATAACTGCTCCACCTCCAGGGTTGGTTGAGTTCGTGCTCGAAACTGTGTGTGTGTGTGTGTGTGTGTGTGTGTGTGTGTGTGTGTGGCCCAGGTAAAGTTTGTTCACCTGACCATCAATGAGGAGGAGGAGCGTGACAGTGCACAATGACAGGCCCCAGGCTTCTTCTTCCTCCCCTCCTCCTCTTCCTCCCATCTTCTCTTCCTCCCCTCTCCTCTTTGTTTCACCTGTCTTCTTCTTCTACACTAAATTTTGTCTTCATTTTCCTTTCCATTTGTTCTTCTTTGTTCTTTCCTCTTCCTCTTCTGTCTCCCCATTCCTCCTTCCCTCCGAGTCCCCTGTTGTTTTGTTTTTCTTCCTGTGATGGAGGAGGAAGAGGAGGAGGAAGAGAGGAAAGGCCAGAGGAGGAAGAAAAATGAAGAAGACAAAAAGAGGAAATTAGTGGAAGAAGAAGAAGAAGACGAGCGGGAGAAGTTGTTTTCTCTGGGGGAGGGGAGGTTAGGTTAGGGCTTCTCCGGGGGTCTTGTGACAAACTCCCTCCCCGGAAACCTAGACAAGGACGCCAATCTCTTTATGGGGTCTTGGGGGGGGGGGGGACTTTCTCTGGGGAAGTAGGTGTTTGTCTAAGGGAAGGGGAAGACCTCTCATTGTAGTAGTGAATCTCTGGGGAACACGAAGGGAAATAATTATTCTTTGGGGTAAAATTTCAGGGGAAATAATGATTATTTGGGGAGACCTCTCTGGAGAAGTAGGTGTTAAACTAGGGGAGGGGATCTAAAGGGTGTTCGTCTCTGGGGTTACTCAGGGGGGTAGGGGGGTTCCTCGGATCTTTACACACCCTAAAAGCTCTTAAATCACCCCCCACCCCCCCCCCCACACACACCCCCCCACACACCCCACACACAGTTTACACATCAGTGGCAATGACCTTCAAATGACTGTGAGGCGTTATCTAGTGTTACAGCTATGTTACCTGGTGTTACGTGTGTTACAGCTGTTACCTGGTGTTACGTGTGTTACAGCTGTGTTACCTGGTGTTACGTGTTACACCTGTTACCTGGTGTTACGTGTGTTACACCTATTACCTGGTGTTACAGCTGCGTTACCTGGTGTTATGTGTGTTACAGCTGTGTTACCTGGTGCTACGGCTGTTACGTGTTACACCTGTTACCTGGTGTTATGTGTGTTACAGCTGTTACCTAGTGTTGTGTGTTACAACTGTGTTACCTAGTGCTACGTGTTACAGCTGTGTTACCTGGTGTTACGGCTGTGTTATAGGGTGCTACGTGTTAAACCTGTTACCTGGTGTTACGTGTGTTACAGCTGTGTTACCTAGTGTTGTGTTACAACTGTGTTACCTAGTGTTACGTGTTACAGCTGTGTTACCTGGTGTTACGGCTGTGTTATAGGGTGCTACGTGTTAAACCTGTTACCTGGTGTTACGTGTGTTACAGCTGTTACCTAGTGTTATGTTATAGCTGTTACTTGGTGTTACGTGTTACAGCTGTTACCTAGTGTTACGTGTTAGAGCTGTGTTACATGATGTTACGTGAGTTACAGCTGTTACCTAGCGTTACGTGTTACAGCTGTGTTACCTGGTGTTACAGATGTGTTACCTGGTGTTACGTGTTACAACCTGCTACCTAGTGTTACGTGTGCTACAACCTGTGTTACCTAGTGTTACGTGTTACAGCTGTGCTACCTGATGTTACGTGTGTTTTAGCTGTTTTACCTGGTGTTACCTAGTGTTACGTGTGTTACACCTATTACTTGGTGCTACGTGTGTTACAGCTATTACCTAGTGTTACGTTTTACAGCTGTGTTACCTGGTGTTACGTGTTATAGCTGTGTTACCTAACGTTACGTGTGTCACAACTGTTACCTAGTGTTACGTGTTACAGCTGTTACCTGGTGTTACGTGTGTTACAGCTGTTACCTGGTGTTGTGTTATAGCTATTACCTGGTGTTACGTGTGTTACAGCTGTTACCTAGTGTTACGTGTGTTACAGCTGTGTTACAGTGTTACGTGTTACAGCTGTGTTACCTGTTGTTACGTGTTACAGCTGTGCTACCTAGTGTTACGTGTGTTGTACCTGTTACCTAGTGTTACGTGTATTAAAGCTGTGTTATCTGGTGTTATGTGTGGTACAGCTGTTACCTAGTGTTACGTGTGTTACAGCTGTAATACTTAGTGTTACGTGTGTTACACCTGTGTTACGTGTTACAGCTGTGTTACGTGTGTTACATAGTACTGCGTGTGGTACAGCTGTTACCTGGTGTTACGTGTCTTACAGCTGTAATACTCAGTCTTACGTGTTACACCCGTTATTTTTTACAGCTGTCTTGTGTTACCTAGTACTGCGTGTGTTACACCTGTTACCTGGTGTTACGTGTTACAGCTGTGTTACCTAGTGCTACGTGGGTTACAGTTGTTTTACCTGGTGTTCCGTGTGTTACACCTGTGTTACGTGCTACCTAGTACTGCGTGTTACAGCTGTTACCGGGTGTTACAAGATACCTGGTGTTAGTTGCGTTACAGCTGTGTTACCTGGTGGTACAACTGTTACCTTGTGTTACAGCTGTGTTACCTGGTGTTACAGCTGTTACCTGGTGTCACAGTTGTGTTACCTGGTGTTACAGCTGTTACCTAGTGTTACGTGTTAACTAGAGCTACATGTGATACAGCTGCATTACCTGGTGTTACGTGTGTTACAGCTGTTATCCAGTGTTCCGTGTGTTACCGCTGTTACACAGTGTTCCGTGTGTTACAGCTGCGTTACCTGGTGCTACAGCTGTTACCTGGTGTTACAGCTGTCACCTGGTGTTACAGTTGTTATCCAGTGTTCCGTGTGTTACAGCTGTTACCTAGTATTCCGTGTGTTACAGCTGTTACCTGGTGTTACGTGTGTTACAGCTGTTACCTGGTGTTACAGCTGTTACCTGGTGTTACAGCTGTTACCTGGTGTTACAGCTGTCACCTGGTATTACATCTGTGTTACCTAGTGTTGCATGTGTTACCTGTGTTACAGTTGTGTTACCTAGTGTTACGTGTGTTACAGCTGTTACCTTATGTTACAGCTGTGTTACCTAGTTTTGCATGTGTTACAGCTGTTTTACCTAGTGTTACGTGTGTTACAGCTGTTACCTAATGTTACAGCTGTGTTACCTAGTTTTGCATGTGTTACAGCTGTTTTACCTAGTGTTACGTGTGTTACAGCTGTTACCTAATGTTACAGCTGTGTTACCTAGTTTTGCATGTGTTACAGCTGTGTTACCTGGTTTTACGTGTTACAGTTGTTACCTGGTATTACAGCTGTGTTACCTGGTGTTACGTGTATTACAGCTGTTACCTAGTGTTGCGTGTGTTACAGCTGTGTTACCAGATGTTACGTGTGTTACAGCTGTTACCTGGTGTTATGTGTGTTACAGCTGCTACCTGGTATTACGTGTGTTACAGCTGCTACCTGGCGGTACATGTGTTACATAGTGTTACGTGTTACAGCTGTGTTATCTAGTGTTACGTATGTTACCTAGTGTTACGTGTTACAGCTGTGTTACCTGGTGTTCCTGCTGTGTTACGTGTTACCTGGTGTTACGTGACGTTAACCACCCCATCAGCAACCATTAACCATCCCCATTATTCCCCCATTGATCACTCACAATATTCCCAATTAATCACCCTCTTTTATCCTATTAGCCTCCCCATTATCTCCCATAACCACCCCATTATCCCCTCTTTAGTCTCCCGTTACCCACCCCATTATCACACATTAACCACCCCATTATTCCCCCATTATTCCCCCATTAACCACCCCATTATACTCCCATTAACCACCCCATTATTCCCGCATTAACCACCCCATTATTCCCCCATTAACCACCCCATTATTCCCCCATTATACTCCCATTAACCACCCCATTATACTCCCATTAACCACCTCATTATTCCCCCATCAACCACCCCATTATTCCCCACTTAACCACCCCATTATTCCCCTATTAACCACCCCATTATTCCCCCATTAACCAACCCATTATTCCCCCATTAACCACCCCATTATTCCCCCCTTAACCACCCCATTATACTCCCATTAACCACCCCATTATACTCCCATTAACCACCCCATTAACAAAACAATGACCTTGAGAAGAAAAACAAACTTTGGCTCACAGTTAAAATTATTAACACAAAAAGAAGAAAGTTTAGAAAGTAATGAATTAAGAGAGAATCCAGTATACAGGTAACGAGCTACAGTATACAGGTAACGAGCTACAGTATACAGGTAACGAGCTACAGTATACAGGTAACGAGCTACAGTATATAGGTAACGAGCTACAGTATACAGGTAACGAGCTTCAGTATACAGGTAACGAGCTACAGTATACAGGTAACGAGCTACAGTATATAGGTACAGGTAACGAGCTACAGTAAACAGGTAACGAGCTACAGTATACAGGTACAGGTAACGAGCTACAGTATACAGGTAACGAGCTACAGTATACAGGTAACGAGCTACAGTATATAGGTACAGGTAACGAGCTACAGTATACAGGTAACGAGCTACAGTATATAGGTAACGAGCTACAGTATACAGGTAACGTGCTACAGTATATAGGTACAGGTAACGAGCTACAGTATACAGGTAACGTGCTACAGTATATAGGTAACGAGCTACAGTATACAGGTAACGAGCTATAGTATACAGGTAACGAGCTACAGTATACAGGTAACGTGCTACAGTATACAGGTAACGTGCTACAGTATACAGGTAACGAGCTACAGTATACAGGTAACGAGCTACAGTATACAGGTACAGGTAACGAGCTACAGTATACAGGTAACGAGCTACAGTATACAGGTAACGAGCTACAGTATACAGGTAACGTGCTACAGTATATAGGTAACGAGCTACAGTATACAGGTAACGAGCTACAGTATACAGGTAACGAGCTACGGTATACAGGTAACGAGCTACAGTATACAGGTAATGAGCTACAGTATACAGGTACAGGTAACGAGCTACAGTATACAGGTACAGGTAACGAGCTACAGTATACAGGTAACGTGCTACAGTATACAGGTAACGAGCTACAGTATACAGGTAACGAGCTACAGTATACAGGTAACGAGCTACAGTATATAGGTAACGAGCTACAGTATACAGGTAACGAGCTACAGTATATAGGTACAGGTAACGAGCTACAGTATACAGGTAACGAGCTACAGTATACAGGTAACGAGCTACAGTATACAGGTACAGGTAACGAGCTACAGTATATAGGTAACGAGCTACAGTATATAGGTAACGAGCTACAGTATACAGGTAACGAGCTACAGTATACAGGTAACGAGCTACAGTATACAGGTAACGAGCTACAGTATACAGGTACAGGTAACGAGCTACAGTATATAGGTAACGAGCTACAGTATACAGGTAACAAGCTACAGTATATAGGTAACGAGCTACAGTATACAGGTACAGGTAACGAGCTAGAAGTATACAGGTAACGAGCTAGAGTATACAGGTACAGGTAACGAGCTACAGTATGCAGGTAACGAGCTACAGTATACAGGTAACGAGCTACAGTATATATGTAGGTAACGAGCTACAGTATACAGGTACAGGTAACGAGCTACAGTATACAGGTAACAAGCTACAGTATATAGTTAACGAGCTACAGTATACAGGTACAGGTAACGAGCTACAGTATACAGGTAACGAGCTACAGCATACAGGTACAGGTAACGAGCTACAGTATGCAGGTAACAAAGCTACAGTATATAGTTAACGAGCTACAGTATACAGGTACAGGTAACAAGCTACAGTATACAGGTAACGAGCTACAGCATACAGGTACAGGTAACGAGCTACAGTATGCAGGTAACGAGCTACAGTATACAGGTAACGAGCTACAGTATACAGGTAACGAGCTACAGTATACAGGTACAGGTAACGAGCTACAGTATACAGGTAACGAGCTACAGTATACAGGTAACGAGCTACAGTATACAGGTACAGGTAACGAGCTACAGTATACAGGTAACGAGCTA
This sequence comes from Homarus gammarus, assembly GCA_958450375.1. Classification (NCBI taxonomy): domain Eukaryota; kingdom Metazoa; phylum Arthropoda; class Malacostraca; order Decapoda; family Nephropidae; genus Homarus; species Homarus gammarus. The sequence goes on from CAUDMG010000170.1 coordinate 136,360, forward strand.
CAGCATACAGGTACAGGTAACGAGCTACAGTATGCAGGTAACGAGCTACAGTATATAGTTAACGAGCTACAGTATACAGGTACAGGTAACAAGCTACAGTATACAGGTAACGAGCTACAGCATACAGGTACAGGTAACGAGCTACAGTATGCAGGTAACGAGCTACAGTATACAGGTAACGAGCTACAGTATACAGGTAACGAGCTACAGTATACAGGTACAGGTAACGAGCTACAGTATACAGGTAACGAGCTACAGTATACAGGTAACGAGCTACAGTATATAGGTAACGAGCTACAGTATACAGGTACAGGTAACGAGCTACAGTATACAGGTAACGAGCTACAGTATACAGGTAACGAGCTACAATATACAGGTAACGAGCTACAGTATACAGGTAATGAGCTACAGTATACAAGTAACGAGCTACAGTATACAGGTACAGGTAACGTGCTACAGTATACAGGTAACGTGCTACAGTATACAGGTAACGAGCTACAGTATACAGGTAACGAGCTACAGTATATAGGTAACGAGCTACAGTATACAGGTACAGGTAACGAGCTACAGTATATAGGTAACGAGCTACAGTATACAGGTAACGACCTACAGTATACAGGTAACGTGCTACAGTATACAGGTAACGAGCTACAGTATACAGGTAACGTGCTACAGTATATAGGTAACGAGCTACAGTATACAGGTAACGAGCTACAGTATACAGGTAACGTGCTACGGTACACAGGTACAGGTAACGAGCTACAGTATACAGGTAACGAGCTACAGTATACAGGTAACGAGCTACAGTATACAGGTAACGAGCTACAGTATACAGGTAACGAGCTACAGTATACAGGCACCGAGCTACAGTATACAGGTAACGAGCTACAGTATACAGGTACAGGTAACGAGCTACAGTATACAGGTAACGAGCTACAGTATACAGGTAACGAGCTACAGTATACAGGTACCGAGCTACAGTATACAGGTAACGAGCTACAGTATACAGGTACAGGTAACGAGCTACAGTTTACAGGTAACGAGCTACAGTATACAGGTAACGAGCTACAGTATACAGGTAACGAGCTACAGTATACAGGTACCGAGCTACAGTATACAGGTAACGAGCTACAGTATACAGGTAACGAGCTAGAGTATACAGGTAACGAGCTACAGTATACAGGTAACGAGCTACAGTATACAGGTACAGGTAAGACCACAGAGGTACAGTAACCACCCCTCACCGCCATTTTGTAAACCAACATAATCAACAGCAACACAGAACAATGTTTACACGAGCCGCCTCACACACACACACACACACACACACACACACACACACACACACACACACTTCACTCAAGTCTCTGTGTCATTCATACGCCATTTATAAAGTCGCCATCTTGAGTGTGGTATGTTGAGGGGGGAGGGAGAGGTGATGAGAGGGATGGGAGAGGTGATGAGATGGATGGGAAAGGTGATGAGAGGGATGGGAAAGGTGATGAGATGGAGAGAGGATGAGAGGGGAAGGGAGAGATTTAGAGACATTGAGAGATAACATTGATGGAGAGACACTTGTCCTCTCTCACTGATGATGACCCTAAGTGATGACCCTTAGTGATGACCCTTGGTGATGACCCTTGGTGATGACCCTTAGTGATAACCCTTAGTGATGACCCTTAGTGATGACCCTTGGTGATGACCCTTAGTGATGACCCTTGGTGATGACCCTTGGTGATAACCCTTAGTGATGACCCTTAGTGATGACCCTAAGTGATGACCCTTAGTGATGACCCTTGGTGATGACCCTTGGTGATAACCCTTAGTGATGACCCTTGGTGATGACCCTTGGTGATAACCCTTAGTGATGACCCTTAGTGATGACCCTTAGTGATGACCCTTGGTGATAACCCTTAGTGATGACCCTTAGTGATGACCCTTGGTGATGACCCTTAGTGATGACCCTTGGTGATGACCCTTAGTGATGACCCTTAGTGATGACCCTTGGTGATGACCCTTAGTGATGACCTGTTTAAGGGTCACTGGTTCACGTCTGGTGACCCCGGCTTCACCCAGTTGGTTATGTGCACCTGACTATACAGTTGAGTGACGAAGAAGACTAGTGCAGTGCTGGCCATGCTGCCTCTTGTGTACGGTCCCTAACTGTGTATGTATGTATGTATGTATGTATCTATGGATGTATGTATGTATGTATGTATGTATGTGCACTAACCCAGGGTACGTTTCTGCCACGAATTGAACACGATTAAACTGATTAAGGAGACGTTTAGAACACGTATAGGACACGTCTCCAACACGTTTAGAACACGGTGTGGACACGAGGGGCGGCTGGTGTCCACTTGTCAGGACACGGGGGCTGATAAGGGGAGCGGCGGGTCCATATCCTGACCACCAGACCTGATAACTTACTACTGTGGGTGTCAGCTGATCGGGGGGGGGGGGGGGTGAGGGAGAGGGTGAGGGAGAGTGAGGGAGAGTGATGAGAGGGGAAGGGAGAGTGATGAGAGGGGAAGGGAGAGTGAGTGAGAGGGAAAATGTGATTGCCAGGGGTGGAAAGAGGCCGGTTCTCAATGGCTAGTTTCAAGCGGCCGGTTCTCAACGGCTAGTTTCAAGCGGCCGGTTCTCAACGGCCGGTTTCAAGCGGCCGGCTCTCAAAGGCTGGTTTCAAGCGGCCGGTTCTCAACGGCTAGTTTCAAGCGGCCGGTTCTCAATGGCTAGTTTCAAGTGGCAGGTTCTCAAAGGCTAGTTTCAAGTGGCCGGTTCTCAAAGGCCGGTTTCAAGCGGCCGGTTCTCAAAGGCCGGTTTCAAGCGGCCGGTTCTCAAAGGCCGGTTTCAAGCGGCCGGTTCTCAAAGGCCGGTTTCAGGTGGCCGGATCTCAAAGGCCGGTTTCAAGTGGCAGGTTCTCAAAGGCAGGTTTCAAGTGGCCGGTTCCCAAAGGCTGGTTTTAAGTGGTTGTTTCTTAAAGGCCGGTTCCAGGTTCTCGTTCCAGAGTTGGTGGTTTCAGGTAACTGATTCCTGGACAGCCAATCCAGGCAGCCTCGAAAAAATCCTTGACCCTTCCTATATCACTCTAGTGTGTGTGTGTGTGTGTGTGTGTGTGTGTGTGTGTGTGTGTGTGTGTGTGTGTGTGTGTCCTAAAAGGTGATGAGGTTCACATGATAAACTTAAGGTGTAAATACCGCCATAATTGACAGTGTTGCCATGGTAACTGGTCGTTGTCAAGGTAACACGTGAGGTAGTTCAGGTGTTAAAGAAAACGAGGACACGAGACAGTGTCCAGCGGGGACTACACTAACTCACAGCGTCACCCGGCCGTGGTAGCGGTGTGTGTGTGCGTTTACTTCTTTAATGGTTTAATTATTTTGTACTACAGGTGTGGAGAATATATAGAGAACTGAGAGCTTACACACTCTCTCTCTCTCTCTCTCTCTCTCTCTCTCTCTCTCTCTCTCTCTCTCTCTCTCTCTGAGCGAATGTGAGCGTCTTCAAGTCTTAAACCAAGACTTTTCGTGGCATTTTTTTTTACTACATATAGAACGATTTCCTCTAAGGTTTCCCGGTGTGTTTTAAGGCTTCCGGAAGGTCCCCCCCCCCGCCCCCCCCCCGGAACTATGAGGAGGATAAGGGAAGAGGGGGATAGGAAAAGGGGGGGGGGGTGTTTCCAGACAGCTGGTTTCAAAGAAAGTCACAAACACTGGTGTGGGTCACAGCTGGTGCGTGTTGGGGAGACGTCTGAGAACCATACCACCTGTAGCCACCGTCTTATCTCCCCTCTCCCCCCCCCCCCCCCCGTCTCTCAGATCCAGGAGGTGGAGTCTTTTGTGATGGAAACCCCATACCTTTTTCGCTTCACTTTTTGAGATAGTGATGTTAACGTCTCTCTCTCTCTCTCTCTCTCTCTCTCTCTCTCTCACAATATCGACTTCCCTTACAGAGGTTTCTATTCTTTCCCTCCTCCTCCTCCTCCTACAAATTCCTCTTTCTTTTCCTCTTTTTCCTATCCCCCTCCATCATCCACTTTCCTTCTACCCCTCCTCCTCCTAAATAGGGGGGGGGGTAGTTAAAGGCGCACATTAACCACTACGACTCATCACACGCCTCTAACATACACCGCACTACAGCAGCAGCCAGCAGTACCTCTACAGCAGCAGCCAACAGTACCTCTACAGCAACAGCCAACAGTACCTCTACAGCAACAGCCAACAGGTCTGTGGTCACGTTCCCTAGGGGTGGTGGTTGAGAAATTGAGAGGGAAGCGGGAGGGGTGAAGGGGAGGGGGGAAGGGGAAGGGGTGACGGGGAGGGGGGAAGGGGAAGAGGGAAGGAGGTAGCGAAGGAGGGGTCGGGAGGGGGGGGGAGGGGTGAAGGGGAAGAGGGAAGGAGGTAGCGGAGGAGGGGTCGGGAGGGGAGGGGGGAGGGGTGAAGGGGAAGAGGGAAGGAGGTAGCGGAGGAGGGGTCGGGAGGGGAGGGGGGAGGGGTGAAGGGGAAGAGGGAAGGAGGTAGCGGAGGAGGGTTCGGGAGGGGGGGGAGGGGTGAAGGGGAAGAGGGAAGGAGGTAGCGGAGGAGGGGTCGGGAGGGGAGGGGGGAGGGGTGAAGGGGAAGAGGGAAGGAGGTAGCGGAGGAGGGGTCGGGAGGGGAGGGGGGAGGGGTGAAGGGGAAGAGGGAAGGAGGTAGCGGAGGAGGGGTCGGGAGGGGGGGGAGGGGTGAAGGGGAAGAGGGAAGGAGGTAGCGGAGGAGGGGTCGGGAGGGGGGGGAGGGGTGAAGGGGAAGAGGGAAGGAGGTAGCGGAGGAGGGGTCGGGAGGGGGGGGGAGGGGTGAAGGGGAAGAGGGAAGGAGGTAGCGGAGGAGGGGTCGGGAGGGGGGGGGAGGGGATCGTTCTAAACCACTCCACCTCGTCTCCTACTCTCTCATGTTATTGCTTCTGTCTTTTATCATTTCTCTCTTCTAACTTCTCTTCCCCTTATTGTCTCCTCCCTTTCTTATTCTCCCTCACCTCCCCTCTTTCTCATCTCTCTCTCTCGCCTTCCTCTTCCTCCATTTTTTCCAATAAACAATATTTTCCACTCCCCTTCCTTTTCCCCTCTCTCACACGATCCCCTTCATGTTTCCCCTCTTTTACAGTCCCCTTTCTTTCACCTAATATCTCTTTCCCCTCACTCAAATAAGACTCCTTCCCCCCACTCAAGACTCCTTTCCCCTCACTCAAATAAGACTCCTTCCCCCCACTCAAGACTCCTTTCCCCTCACTCAAATAAGACTCCTTTCCCCTCACTCAAATCAAACACCTACTTCTGTAATACCCTTATTCCCCTCACTAGGCCCTCCCCTCATTCATACACGACTCTTACCCTCACTCAAGTGGCTCTCCTCATAAATCCTCTCCCCTCTTTCCTCAAACAAGACTTCTTTAGCTGAGAAGGACCGTTTCCCCTCTCTCTCTCTCTCTCTAGTTCACACGCCACCCTCGCTCCCCTCTCTCTACCCTCCTCCCCTCAATTGCTCTATTCAAGTGTTCTTTCCCCTTACTCAAACAAGACCCCTTTCGTCTCACTTAAGGTCCCCTCGTCTTACTAACACAAAGACCCCCCCCCCCACATTTCCCCTCACTGATCCCTTCCCTCATTCACAAGCAAGACTTTTCCCCTCATAAGGTCAACTTCTATGGTCAAGTGCTCCTCTCTGCTTTACTCAAACAAAGACCTCCTCCCCACCCCTCTTTTCCCCTCGCATGCGCCTTCGCCCCTCTCCCCTCACTCAAACACCCCCTCTCCCCTCACACAGACGGCCCCTCTCCCCTCACTCAGACGCCCCTCTCCCCTCACACAGACGCCCCTCTCCCCTCACACAGACGGACCCTCTCCCCTCACACAGACGCCCCTCTCCCCTCACACAGACGGCCCCTCTCCCCTCACACAGACGGACCCTCTCCCCTCACACAGACGCCCCTCTCCCCTCACACAGACGGCCCCTCTCCCCTCACACAGACGGCCCCTCTCCCCTCACACAGACGGCCCCTCTCCCCTCACACAGACGGACCCTCTCCCCTCACTCACGCACGACCTCTCAATAGCTCCTGTTTAAGTGGCCTCAACTTCACCTAAAAAACAACCCCCCTTCCCCCCACCTCCCCCCCTTCCCCTCACCTCCCCCCCTCAAACACACACTCCTCATCCTCCACCAATCAAATCACTGCTTCAAAGCCTTCCCCTCGCCCCTCCCCTTTACTTAAAACAATTTCCCCTCTTTTTTATTACTTACGGTCACTACTTACTTATGTGTTTACCTCTTACTAAACAACCTCTCACCCCTCTCTACTTTACATACGGTTCTCTCTCTTCTTTTCCCTCTCTCTCTCTCTTCCTCCCGTCTCCCTCCCTCCCTCCCTCTTGTTCCTCCCGTCTCCCTCCCTCCCTCTTGTTCCTCCCGTCTCCCTCCCTCCCTCTTGTTCCTCCCATCTCCCTCCCTCCCTCCCTCCCTCTTGCTCCTCCCCTCTCCCTCCCTCCCTCTTGTTCCTCCCGTCTCCCTCCCTCCCTCTTGTTCCTCCCGTCTCCCTCCCTCCCTCTTGTTCCTCCCCTCTCCCTCCCTCCCCCCTTCTTCCTCACCCCCTCTCTCTCCGTCCTGCCGTCCAATAAGAAAGCTATTACCTAGTACAGTGAGTCAGGGGCGCGCGCGCGCACACACACACACACACACACACACACTAATGAATAAAAATAAAAGAACTTGGTTAATTTTCGTTAAAAGATTCAATTATTTTTTAATTTGTAAGTGGGTGGCAGGGTGGCAGAGCAGCAGGTGGGTGGGTGGCAGAGCAGCAGGTGGGTGGGTGGCAGAGCAGCAGGTGGCAGGGTGGCAGAGCAGCAGGTGGGCGGGTGGCAGAGCAGCAGGTGGGTGGGTGGCAGAGCAGCAGGTGGCAGGGTGGCAGAGCAGGTGGGGGTGCAGAGCAGCAGGTGGGTGGGTGGCAGAGCAGCAGGTGGCAGGGTGGCAGAGCAGCAGGTGGGTGGGTGGCAGAGCAGCAGGTGGCAGGGTGGCAGAGCAGCAGGTGGGTGGGTGGCAGAGCAGCAGGTGGGTGGGTGACAGAGCAGCAGGTGGGTGGGTGACAGAGCAGCAGGTGGGTGGGTGGCAGAGCAGCAGGTGGGTGGGTGACAGAGCAGCAGGTGGGTGGGTGGCAGAGCAGCAGGTGGGTGGGTGACAGAGCAGCAGGTGGGTGGGTGGCAGAGGAGCAGGTGGGTGGGTGGCAGAGCAGCAGGTGGGTGGGTGGCAGAGCAGCAGGTGGGTGGCAGGGTGGCAGAGCAGCAGGTGGCAGGGTGGCAAAGCAGCAGGTGGCAGGGTGGCAGAGCAGCAGGTGGGTGGCAGGGTGGCAGAGCAGCAGGTGGCAGGGTGGCAGAGCAGCAGGTGGGTGGGTGGCAGAGCAGCAGGTGGGTGGGTGGCAGGTTGTAAGGGTTCCAGCCAGTGGATCACTCCCTAACCCCCCCCCCCCCCTCACTCCCAACGTGTTTATTGCCTAGGAGAGATGAGGGAGAGGTGAGGGAGTGGTGAGGGAGAGGTGAGGGAGTGGTGAGGGAGAGGTGAGGGAGAGGTGAGGGAGTGGTGAGGGAGTGGTGAGGGAGTGGTGAGGGAGAGGTGAGGGAGTGGTGAGGGAGAGGTGAGGGAGAGGTGAGGGAGATAAAGGATTTGACTCCAGGACTCCTAATTCCGAGGGCGTGGTGGTATGGGAGGGGGAGGGGTGAGGGAGGGAGGGGGGAGGGGGAGGAGTGAGGGAGGGAAGGGGGGGAGAGGTTTGGTTCCTAGTTCCTATCAGAGGGGGAGGAGGGGGGGGAGAGAAAGGGGAAGGGATGAGGGGGTGAAGAAATGGGAGGGAGAGAAGGGGAAAGGGGGAATGGGATGAAGGTGAAGGAGCAGGGGGTGGTACAATGGAAGGAAGGGTAGGAAGAGGAGAGGGGGGGTGGGAAGGGTAAGGCAGGGAGAGATGGAAAGGGTAGGAGGGATGAGGGGAAAGGGGAGAAGGGGATGGGGTTGAGGGGGAGAGGAGGGGGTTGAATGGATGAGGGAAATAAGGGGAAGAAGAGAGCGTAAGGGGTTAAGGGGAGGATGAATAGAGGTAATGGGAAGGGGTTGGGGTAAAGGGAAAAGGGGAGGGGGTTAAGGGATGAGGAAAATGAGAGGAAGAGGAGGGAGTTGGGGGGAAGAGGGTTAAGGGTAAGGGGAAGAGACGGGGGTAAGAGGAAGGGGGAAGGAGGAAGGGGGGAGGAGGAAGGGGGAAGGAGGAAGGGGGAAGGAAGAAGGGGGGAGGAGGAAGGGGGAAGGAGGAAGGGGGAAGGGGTACAACTGCCATGGATCAATTACCACCCTCCACCACCTCTCTTACTCGATTCCAGGATTTTCCAATGACCGATTTTCGAGGACTTGACTGTGTTGGTGTAAGGGAGGAGGAGGAGAGGGGAGGAGGAGAGGGAAGGAGGAGGAGAGGGAAGAGGAGGAGAGGGGAGGAGGAAGAGAGGGAAGGAGGAGGAGGAGAGGGGAGGAGGAGAGGGAAGGAGAGGAGAGGGAAGAGGAGGAGAGGGAAGAGGAAGAGTGAGGAGAGGGAAGAGGAAGAGTGAGGAGGAGAGGGGAGGAGGAGAGGGGAGGAGGAGGAGCGGGGAGGAGGAAGAGAGGGAAGGAGGAGGAGAGGGGAGGAGGAAGAGGAGTGAGGAGGAGGAAGAGAGGGAAGGAGGAGGAGGAGTGAGGAGGAGGAAGAGAGGGAAGGAGGAGGAGGGGAGGAGGAGGAGAGGGGAGGAGGAAGAGAGGGAAGGAGGAGGAGGAGAGGGGAGGAGGAAGAGGAGTGAGGAGGAGGAAGAGAGGGAAGGAGGAGGAGGGGAGGAGGAGGAGAGTGGAGGAGGAAGAGAGGGAAGGAGGAGGAGGAGAGGGGAGGAGGAAGAGGAGTGAGGAGGAGGAGGAAGAGGAGAGGGAGGAGGAGGAGAGGGGAGGAGGAAGAGAGGGAAGGAGGAGGAGGAGAGGGGAGGAGGAAGAGGAGTGAGGAGGAGGAGGAAGAGGAGAGGGAGGAGGAGAGGGAGGAGGAGGAGAGGGGAGAGGAAGAGTGAGGAGAAGGAGAGGGAAGAGGAAGAGAGGGAAGAGGAGGAGAGGGAAGAAGAGGAGGAGGAGAGGGGAGGAGGAGGAGAGGGGAGGAGGAGGAGAGGGAAGAGGAAGAGTGAGGTGGAGGAGAGGGAAGAGGAGGAGAGGGAAGAGGAAGAGTGAGGAGGAGGAAGAGGAGGGTGGAGAAGGAGTGTTGGGGGAGGCAGGGTCGTTGGAGTCGTAGGGAGGAGTTTGAAGGTCACTGGAGGTGTGTAGAGGTTACTGGAGGTAATTGGAGGGGTCTGGAGGCCTTTGGAAGGGTCTGGATGTCTTTGGAGGGGTCTGGAGGCCTTTGGGGGGTCTGGAGGCCTTTGGAGGGGTCTGGAGGCCTTTGGAGGGGTCTGGAGGCCTTTGGAGGGGTCTGGAGGCCTTGGAGGAGTGTTGAGGTCACTAGAGGTCGTTGGAGGTAGAATTAATGTTCTTGATAATTATTATTGTCATCAGCACCACAAAGGTTCTTCCTCCTCCTTCATTTGTTCCGTCTTCCTTCCCCCTTCCTTATTCTTCCTCTCCTCCTCCTCCACCCTCTCATCTTCCTCTCCTCCACCCACCCCTCTTCCTCTCCTCCTCTTCCTCCAAACTCTCATCTTCCTCATCTCCTCCTCCTCCACCCTTTTTCTTCCTCTCCTCCACCCACCCCTCTTCCTCTCCTCCTCCTCCTCCACCCTCTCATCTTCCTCTTCTCCTCCTCCTCCTCCTCCATCCTCTTCTCTTCCTCTCCTCCACGCACCCCTCTTCCTCTCCTCCTCCTCCACCCTCTCATCTTCCTCATCTCCTCCTCCTCCTCCTCCTTCACCCTCTTTTCTTCCTCTCCTCCACCCACCCCTCTTCCTCTCCTCCTCCTCCTCCACCCTCTTTTCTTCCTCTCCTCCACCCACCCCTCTTCCTCTCCTCCTCCTCCTCCTAGGCCAGAGGTGAGGCAGCCTCCACTCTTTAATTTATGGAGATGCAGGTTTATCATTACGAGAAAACTATACCTGGAGCACTACACCTGGAGCACTACACCTGGAGCCCTACACCTGGAGCACTACACCTGGAGCAGTACACCTGGAGCCCTACACCTGGAGCCCTACACCTGGAGCACTACACCTGGAGCCCTACACCTGGAGCACTACACCTGGAGCACTACACCTGGAGCACTACACCTGGAGCAGTACACCTGGAGCACTACACCTGGAGCACTACACCTGGAGTACACCTGGAGCAGTACACATTGGAGCCCTACACCTGGAGCACTACACCTGGAGCAGTACACCTGGAGCACTACACCTGGAGCACTACACCTGGAGCCCTACACCTGGAGCACTACACCTGGAGCCCTACACCTGGAGCACTACACCTGGAGCAGTACACATTGGAGCCCTACACCTGGAGCACTACACCTGGAGCACTACACCTGGAGCCCTACACCTGGAGCAGTACACCTGGAGCACTACACCTGGAGCACTACACCTGGAACCCTACACCTGGAGTACACCTGGAGCATTACACCTGGAACCCTACACCTGGAGCACTACACCTGGAGCACTAAACCTGAAGCACTACACCTGGAGCATTACACCTGGAGCACTACACCTGGAGCACTACACATTGGAGCCCTACACCTGGAGTACACCTGGAGCACTACACCTGGAGCCCTACACGTGGAGCCCTACACCTGGAGCACTACACCTGGAGCCCTACACCTGGAACCCTACACCTGGAACCCTACACCTGGAGCACTACACCTGGAGCACTACACATTGGAGCCCTACACCTGGAGTACACCTGGAGCACTACACCTGGAGCCCTACACGTGGAGTACACCTGGAGCACTACACCTGGAGCCCTACACCTGGAGCACTACACATTGGAGCCCTACACCTGGAGCACTACACATTGGAGCCCTACACCTGGAGTACACTTGGAACACTACACATGGAGCCCTACACCTGGAGTACACCTGGAGCACTACTCCTGGAGCCCTACACCTGGAGCACTACACCTGGAGCACTACACATTGGAGCCCTACACCTGGAGTACACTTGGAACACTACACCTGGAGCACTACACCTGGAGCCCTACACCTGGAGCACTACACCTGGAGCACTACACATTGGAGTCCTACACCTGGAGTACACTTGGAACACTACACCTGGAGCCCTACACCTGGAGTACACCTGGAGCACTACACCTGGAGCCCTACACCTGGAGCACTACACCTGGAGCACTACACATTGGAGCCCTACACCTGGAGTACACCTGGAGCACTACACCTGGAGCCCTACACCTGGAGCACTAAACCTGGAGCACTACACCTGGAGCCCTACACCTGGAGCACTACACCTGGAGCCCTACACCTGGAGCCCTACACCTGGAGCACTACACCTGGAGCACTACACATTGGAGCCCTACACCTGGAGTACACCTGGAGCACTACACCTGGAGCCCTACACCTGGAGCACTAAACCTGGAGCACTACACCTGGAGCATTACACCTGGAGCACTACACCTGGAGCACTACATATTGGAGCCCTACACCTGGAGCATTACACCTGGAGCACTACACCTGGAGCCCTACACATTGGAGCACTACACCTGGAGCACTACACCTGGAGCACTACACCTGGAGCACTACACCTGGAACACTACACCTGGAGCCCTACACCTGGAGCCCTACACCTGGAGCACTACACCTGGAGCACTACACCTAGAGCCCTACACCTGGAGCACTACACCTGGAGCACTACACCTAGAGCACTACACCTAGAGCACTACACCTGGAGCACTACACCTGGAGCACTACACCTGGAGCCAATTAGCGTCCATCATACCCGCATACAAGTGGATTCTAGCAAACCATCGTGTTACTTAATACTTACAAACACAACCGGACGACTTATACCATGTACAGTCACGCGCCATAGAGCACCCCCCCCCCCCCCTCTACCCTTACTCCTGACTCGATGGAACGCCTCTACCCCCCCCCCCCCTCTCGTTCAGTGGTACAATGTGGTAACTCGAAGCTTCGTTGGATTGTACGAATAATAGTTCATGATGTAATATTTGAGAGAATATATGCACGATACAGGTTTTTTTTTTAGTAACTTCACAACACTATATTTACCATCACTATACTTAACATCACTATACCAGAGGGATCGTTCGGTTTGCAGCCCTGACTACGACTTCCCTCGAGCCAGTAGTAGCGGTAGAGGGTGTATCAAAACTATGGCGCGTCAGTCTACTTATACCAAATACACTTTATAAAGCCATCACTTAAGAGGAGTATTAAATTTACTTACAAATGGGTTACTTAAACCTGACATGTAATTACTTATACGTAAATATGGTCCCAGTTATAAAAATTACTTACAAAAGTTATAAGTAAGGAAAGTTTACTAACAAATACCGAGGAGGGAATAAACTCTATCATTAATTACAAGATAAAAGTACACTTACAAAGGTATAAAGTAAAGCGTATTAACTTACAACACAAATACCGTACTTACAAAGGTTTAAAGTAAGGGTCATATACTTACAAAAGTGTACTTAACGGTAGTGTAAAGTAAGGGTCATATACTTACAAAAGTGCACTTAAGGGAAGTGTAAAGTAAGGGTCATATACTTACAAAAGTGTACTTAAGGGTAGTGTAAAGTAAGGGTCATATACTTACAAAAGTGCACTTAAGGGTAGTGTAAAGTAAGGGTCATATACTTACAAAAGTGCACTTAAGGGTAGTGTAAAGTAAGGGTCATATACTTACAAAAGTGTACTTAACAGTAGTGTAAAGTAAGGGTCATATACTTACAAAAGTGCACTTAAGGGTAGTGTAAAGTAAGGGTCATATACTTACAAAAGTGCACTTAAGGGTAGTGTAAAGTAAGGGTCATATACTTACAAAAGTGCACTTAAGGGTAGTGTAAAGTAAGGGTCATATACTTACAAAAGTGCACTTAAGGGTAGTGTAAAGTAAGGGTCATATACTTACAAAAGTGCACTTAAGGGTAGTGTAAAGTAAGGGTCATATACTTACAAAAGTGCACTTAAGGGTAGTGTAAAGTAAGGGTCATATACTTACAAAAGTGCACTTAAGGGTAGTGTAAAGTAAGGGTCATATACTTACAAAAGTGCACTTAAGGGTAGTGTAAAGTAAGGGTCATATACTTACAAAAGTGCACTTAAGGGTAGTGTAAAGTAAGGGTCATATACTTACAAAAGTGCACTTAAGGGTAGCGGGTCCACTGTCCAGACCAGCGAGTAAAAGTTGATTTACCTGGAAGAGAAAATAAATAATTACTAGAAGGGAGGATGAGGAGGAAGAGGAGGAGGAAGAAGAGGGGGAAGAAGAGGAGGGGGAAGAGGAGGGGGAAGAGGAGGAGGAGGAAGAGGAGGAGGAAGAGGAGAGGGGGAAGAGGAGGGGGAGGAGGAGGAAAAGGAGGAGGAAGAGTAGGAAGAGGAGCAGGAGGAAGAAGAGGGGGAAGAGGAGGGGGAGGAGGAGGAGGGGGAAGAAGAGGAGGAAGAGGAGAAGGAGGAGGAGCAAAAGGAGGAGGAGGAGAAGGAGAAGGAAGAAAAAGAGGAGGAGGAAGAAGGAAGAGGAAGAAGATGAGGAAGATCTGTATATCTGAGAGGAAGAAGAAACGAAGACAAAAAAAACACTAATAAAACGAAGAGACAAAAACAAACAAACAAAAAGAATAACAAAAACAAGAACAAGAAACAAAGAAAAACAAACACACGAGAGAGAGAGAGAAAGAGAGAGAGAGAGAGAGAGAGAGAGAGAGAGAGAGAACAGACGACTAACGAAACAAAGAAACAAATAAATGGAAATAAAGGAAGAGTGAAAGGAAAGAGGGTGATAACTGAGTGAATAAGGGAGAGACAGATAAACCAGAGATGAAAGAGAAAGGGAGATATTGGATGGAGGGAATCAAAGGGAGGAAGATTGAGAGAGAGAGAGAGAGAGAGAGAGAGAGAGAGAGAGAGAGAGAGAGAGAGAGAGAGAGAGAGAGAGAGAGATTACCATTAACAATATAATAACACAAATACTCCCAATAAATAACAATGTGTCTTACAATATCAATCACTATAATATATTCTCGACAATCACCCATTCTTTAAATACTTTGGGTACAGCTCTAACCTAACCTAACCTAACCTAACCTAACCTAACCTGACCTGACCTAACCTAACCTGACCTAACCTAACCTAGCCTAACCTAACCTAGCCTAACCTAACCTGACCTAACCTAACCTAACCTGACCTAACCTCTGACCTGACCTGACCTATAGCCCATAACCTGACCTGACCTATAACCTGACCTGACCTGACCTGACCTAACCTGACCTAACCTAACCTAACCTAACCTGACCTGACCTAACCTAACCTGACCTAACCTAACCTAACCTAACCTAACCTAGCCTAACCTAACCTGACCTAACCTAACCTAACCTGACCTAACCTCTGACCTGACCTGACCTATAGCCCATAACCTGACCTGACCTATAACCTGACCTGACCTGACCTGACCTGACCTGACCTGACCTTAAAACTTTTACAAATTCCTAAAGTCACTTCCTTTAAGAACTTGATTTTTTTGGATTTAAATTTGACGAGCCAAAGTTTGTGTCGAAAAAGTGTAAATTTTTTTTTTTTTTTTTGTATTTTGGTGGATGAAAAAATATATAGTTTTAAATAGTTACTGTGTGTGTGTGTGTGTGTGTGTGTGTGTGTGTGTGTGTGTGTGTGTGTGTGTGGAATAACTTACCTGGATGCACCTGTTATTATTATTATTTATTTTTCAATTCTCTCATTTCTCATCATTATTTTATTCCCTCTTATTAACATCTTCTCTCTATTCTTCACACCTTCCTCTGTCTCCTCTTTTATCCCTTCCTTCTTCCCCAACCTCTTATATCCTTTCTTATGCCTTCATTCCCTTCTTTATCTTCTCTCCCTCCCATTCTTCTCTTGTCGTTTCCTATTCCTTTATATTTGGTTTTTT
This sequence comes from Homarus gammarus, assembly GCA_958450375.1. NCBI lineage: Eukaryota > Metazoa > Arthropoda > Malacostraca > Decapoda > Nephropidae > Homarus > Homarus gammarus. The sequence continues at coordinate 151,475 of CAUDMG010000170.1, forward strand.
CTACTCATTACGATGGGTTCCCCTATTAATAATAATAATAATACCTAACCTAACCTAACCTAACCTAACCTAGCATGTGTTAACTGCCAGCATCCTAGCACAAAAACCTCCCCAGCATCGGGCCCTAGCTGTCAAGAGTACGGACCCTTGCCTAGGGGCGTGCTAGCCAGGTCACCCCGGGAATCATAGCAAGAGTACGTCCGGGCATCGTCGCCAGCAGAGTACATTCACCAGCAGAGTACAGCCTACAGCAGAGTATATTCCCCAGCAGAGTACGGCCCCCAGCAGAGTACGCCCCCCAGCAGGGGTACAGTCCCTAGCAGAGTACGGCCCCCAGCAGAGTACGGCCCCCAGCAGAGTACGCCCCCCAGCAGGGGTACAGTCACCTAGCAGAGTACGGCCCCCAGCAGAGTACGGCCCCCAGCAGAGTACGCCCCCCAGCAGGGGTACAGTCCCTAACAGAGTACGGCCCCCAGCAGAGTACAGTCCCCAGCAGAGTACAGTCCCAAGCAGAGTACGGCCCCGAGCAGAGTACAGTCCCCAGTAGAGTACGGTCCCCAGCAGAGAACAGTCCCCAGTAGAGTACGGTCCCCAGCAGAGTACAGTCCCCAGCAGAGTACAGTCCCCAGTAGAGTACGGTCCCCAGCAGAGTACAGTCCCCAGCAGAGTACAGTCCCAAACAAGAAGCAGAAAGACATGTTATTGTTGTGAGTATGATGCCATGATGGTGTCCCCAGTACAGTGCCACGAGGACGTTACCGGTACAGTGCCACGAGGACGTTACCAGTACAGTGCCACGAGGACGTTACCGGTACAGTGCCACGAGGACGTTACCAGTACAGTGCCACGAGGACGTTACCAGCACAGTGCCACGAGGACGTTACCGGTACAGTGCCACGAGGACGTTACCAGCACAGTGCCACGAGGACGTTACCAATACAGTGCCACGAGGACGTTACCAGCACAGTGCCACGAGGACGTTACCAGCACAGTGCCACGAGGACGTTACCGGTACAGTGCCACGAGGACGTTACCAGCACAGTGCCACGAGGACGTTACCGGTACAGTGCCACGAGGACGTTACCAGCACAGTGCCACGAGGACGTTACCAATACAGTGCCACGAGGACGTTACCAGCACAGTGCCACGAGGACGTTACCAGCACAGTACCACGAGGACGCTACCGGTACAGTGCCACGAGGACGTTACCAGCACAGTGCCACGAGGACGTTACCAATACAGTGCCACGAGGACGTTACCAATACAGTGCCACGAGAACATTACCAGCACAGTGCCACGAGGACGTTACCAGCACAGTGCCACGAGGACGTTACCAATACAGTGCCACGAGAACATTACCAGTACAGTGCCACGAGGACGTTACCAGCACAGTGCCACGAGGATGTTACTAGCACAGTGCCACGAGGACGTTACCAGTACAGTGCCACGAGGACGTTACCAGCACAGTGCCACGAGGATGTTACCAGCACAGTGCCACGAGGACGTTACCAGTACAGTGCCACGAGGACGTTACCAGCACAGTGCCACGAGGACGTTACCGGTACAGTGCCACGAGGACGTTACCAGCACAGTGCCACGAGGACGTTACCAATACAGTGCCACGAGGACGTTACCAGCACAGTGCCACGAGGACGTTACCAGCACAGTGCCACGAGGACGTTACCAATACAGTGCCACGAGGATGTTACCAGCACAGTGCCACGAGGACGTTACCAGTACAGTGCCACGAGGACGTTAGCAGTACAGTGCCACGAGTACGTTACCGGTACAGTGCCACGAGGACGTTACCAGTACAGTGCCACGAGGGCCTTACCAGTACAGTGCCACGAGGACGTTACTAGCAGAGTGCCACGAGGACGCTACCGGTACAGTACCACGTCCCTGTACAGTGCCATGAGGACGTTACCGGGAGGATACCATGTGGGCGTCGTGAGCATGGGAGCGTGAGTCGGCAGGAGGAGGAGGAGGAGGAGAGGGTTGAGTGCGTAGCGGCGTAACCCGGCAGACACGACGCGATCAATAGCGTGTACTGGACCAACTCCACGCCACCCCACGCCTTCATTCTCGGGTTATACCCGCCGCCCACCTGTCTCTCACCACACACACGCCCGCTCGCCCTCACGCCCATAACGCCCCCTACCATCAGGCCTCACTTTCAACCTCATCATCTTGGAGAAAATTTAGTTTTTGTAGGTGTAGGCGTGAGGCGTGATGGCGGAGGTGAGGGAGATAAACAGCATCTCTGAGCACGGCCATGATGCCTCCCTCCCTCACCAGGACGGGGGTGAGGGGTGAGGGTAGACAGCCAGGTGTTCTTTGTCTTACCTTGCTGGAGGAGGAGGTAGTGGTGGTGGAGCAGCAGTGTAGAGGGTGCGGGATGATGGTGGGCGGGGAGGCTGCAGAGAGCCGCCGTCACTAACACACACACACGCCGTCACTAACACACAGCTACACCTAGGGAGGGGCACAACACACACTTCAACAACACCTACAAGCTGCCGTGTATCACAACCTGAGTCAGGAAGCTTCCACAACCCTCTTGAATACAACCTTGTCTCGCCCTCTGTACACCGACACACAACCTTGTTGAGCACGCGCTGTGGGGCGGACCGCTGCCTCCTGCTGCTGCTTTGGTGAAGGGCGGCACTGTTGGAGGGTGGCACTAGTGGAAGGTGGCACAGGTGGAGGGCGGCACTAGTGGAAGGTGGCACTGGTGGAGGGCGGCACTGCTGGAGGGTGGCACTGGTGAAGGGCGGCACTGGTGGAGGGCGGCATTGCTGGAGGGCGGCACTAGTGGAAGGTGGCACTGGTGGAGGGCGGCACTAGTGGAAGGTGGCACTGGTGGAGGGCGGCACTGCTGGAGGGTGGCACTGGTGGAGGGCGGCACTGCTGGAGGGCGGCACTAGTGGAAGGTGGCACTGGTGGAGGCCGGCACTAGTGGAAGGTGGCACTTGTGGAGGGCGGCACTGGTGGAGGGCGGCACTGATGGAAGGTGGCACTAGCAGAAGGTGGAATTGGTGGAGGGCGGCACTAGTGGAAGGTGGCACTGGTGGAGGGCGGCACTGCTGGAGGGTGGCACTGGTGGAGGGCGGCACTGGTGGAGGGTGGCACTAGTAGGTGGCACTGGTGGAGGGTGGCACTGGTGGAGAGCGGCACTGCTGGAGGGCGGCACTAGTGGAAGGTGGCACTGGTGGAGGGTGGCACTAGTAGAAGGTGGCACGAGTAGAAGGTGGCACTGGTGGAGGGCGGCACTGCTGGAGGGTGGCACTGGTGGAGAGCGGCACTGCTGGAGGGCGGCACTAGTGGAAAGTGGCACTGGTGGAGGGCGGCACTAGTGGAAGGTGGCACTTGTGGAGGGCGGCACTGGTGGAGGGCGGGACTGATGAAAGGTGGCACTAGTAGAAGGTGGAATTGGTGGAGGGCGGCACTGGTGGAGGGCGGCACTGGTGGAGGGTGGCACTGGTGGAGGGTGGCACTGGTGGAGGGCGGCACTAGTGGAAGGTGGCACTGGTGGAGGGTGGCATTAGTGGAAGGTGGCACTGGTGAAGGGCGGCACTGGTGGAGGGCGGCACTGGTGGAGGGCGGCACTAGTGGAAGGTGGCACTGGTGGAGGGCGGCACTGCTGGAGGGTGGCACTGGTGGAGGGCGGCACTGGTGAAGGGTGGCACTGGTGGAGGGCGGCACTGGTGAAGGGCGGCACGGGTGAAGGGCGGCACTGATGGAGGGCGGCACTGATGGAAGGTGGCACTAGCAGAAGGTGGAATTGGTGGAGGGCGGCACTAGTGGAAGGTGGCACTGGTGGAGGGCGGCACTGCTGGAGGGTGGCACTGGTGGAGGGCGGCACTGGTGGAGGGTGGCACTAGTAGGTGGCACTGGTGGAGGGCGGCACTGCTGGAGGGTGGCACTGGTGGAGAGCGGCACTGCTGGAGGGCGGCACTAGTGGAAGGTGGCACTGGTGGAGGGTGGCACTAGTAGAAGGTGGCACTGGTGGAGGGCGGCACTGCTGGAGGGTGGCACTGGTGGAGAGCGGCACTGCTGGAGGGCGGCACTAGTGGAAAGTGGCACTGGTGGAGGGCGGCACTAGTGGAAGGTGGCACTTGTGGAGGGCGGCACTGGTGGAGGGCGGGACTGATGAAAGGTGGCACTAGTAGAAGGTGGAATTGGTGGAGGGCGGCACTGGTGGAGGGCGGCACTGGTGGAGGGCGGCACTGGTGGAGGGCGGCACTAGTGGAAGGTGGCACTGGTGGAGGGTGGCATTAGTGGAAGGTGGCACTGGTGAAGGGCGTAACTGGTGGAGGGCGGCACTGGTGGAGGGCGCACTAGGGAGGTGGCACTGTGAGGGCGGCACTGCTGGAGGGTGGCACTGGTGGAGGGCGGCACTGGTGGAAGGCGGCACTGGTGGAGGGTGGCACTAGTGGAAGGTGGCACTGATGGAGGGCGGCACTGGTGAAGGGCGGCACTGGTGGAGGGCGGCACTGGTGGAGGGCGGCACTTGTGGAAGGTGGAATTGGTGGAGGGTGGCACTGGTGGAGGGCGGCACTTGTGGAAGGTGGAATTGATGGAGGGTGGCACTAGTGGAAGGTGGCACTGGTGGAGGGCGGCACTGGTGGAGGGCGGCACTAGTGGAAGGTGGCACTGGTGGAGGGCGGCACTGATGGAGGGTGGCACTGGTGGAGGGCGCCACTGATGGAGGGCGGCAATGATGGAGGGTGGCACTGGTGGAGGGTGGCACTGGTAAATGGTGGCACTGGTGTAGGGCGGCACTGGTGTAGGGCGGCACTGGTGGAGGGTGGCACTGGTGGAGGGCGGCACTGGTGGAGGGCGGCACTGATGGAGGATGGCACTGGTGGAGGGCGGCACTGGTGGAGGGTAGCACTGATGGAGGGTGGCACTGGTGGAGGGTGGCACTGGTGGAGGGTGGCACTGGTGGAGGGCGGCACTGGTGAAGGGTGGCACTGGTGGAAGGTGGCATTGGTGGAGGGCGGTACTGGTAAAGGGTGGCACTGATGGAGGGTGGCACTGGTGGAGGGCGGCACTGGTAAAGGGTGGCACTGGTGGAGGGCGGCACTAGTGGAAGGTGGCACTGGTGGAGGGCGGCACTGCTGGAGGGTGGCACTGGTGGAGGGCGGCACTGGTGGAGGGTGGCACTAGTAGGTGGCACTGGTGGAGGGCGGCACTGATGGAGGTGGCATGGTGGGAGCGCACTGCTGGAGGGCGGCACTAGTGGAAAGTGGCACTGGTGGAGGGAGGCACTAGTAAGGTGGCACTGTGGAGGCGGCACTGCTGGAGGGTGGCACTGGTGGAGAGCGGCACTGCTGAGGCGGCACTAGTGGAAAGTGGCACTGGTGGAGGCGGCACTAGTGAAGTGGCACTTGTGGAGGGCGGCACTGGTGGAGGCGGGACTGAGAAAGGTGGCACTAGTAGAAGGTGGAATTGGTGGAGGGCGGCACTGGTGGAGGGCGGCACTGGTGGAGGGTGGCACTGGTGGAGGGCGGCACTAGTGGAAGGTGGCACTGGTGGAGGGTGGCATTAGTGGAAGGTGGCACTGGTGAAGGGCGTAACTGGTGGAGGGCGGCACTGGTGGAGGGCGGCACTAGTGGAAGGTGGCACTGGTGGAGGGCGGCACTGCTGGAGGGTGGCACTGGTGGAGGGCGGCACTGGTGGAAGGCGGCACTGGTGGAGGGTGGCACTAGTGGAAGGTGGCACTGATGGAGGGCGGCACTGGTGAAGGGCGGCACTGGTGGAGGGCGGCACTGGTGGAGGGCGGCACTTGTGGAAGGTGGAATTGGTGGAGGGTGGCACTGGTGGAGGGCGGCACTTGTGGAAGGTGGAATTGATGGAGGGTGGCACTAGTGGAAGGTGGCACTGGTGGAGGGCGGCACTGGTGGAGGGCGGCACTAGTGGAAGGTGGCACTGGTGGAGGGCGGCACTGATGGAGGGTGGCACTGGTGGAGGGCGCCACTGATGGAGGGCGGCAATGATGGAGGGTGGCACTGGTGGAGGGTGGCACTGGTAAATGGTGGCACTGGTGTAGGGCGGCACTGGTGTAGGGCGGCACTGGTGGAGGGTGGCACTGGTGGAGGGCGGCACTGGTGGAGGGCGGCACTGATGGAGGATGGCACTGGTGGAGGGCGGCACTGGTGGAGGGTAGCACTGATGGAGGGTGGCACTGTGGAGGGTGGCACTGTGGGGGGAAGTGGCACTGTGGGGGGTGGCACTGTGGGGGTGGCACTGTGGGGGGTGGCACTGTGGGGGGAAGTGGCACTGTAGGGGGGTGGCACTGTGGTAAAGGGTGGCACTGGTGAAGGGTGGCACTGGTGGAGGGCGGCACTGGTAGAGGGTGGCACTGGTGAAGGGTGGCACTGGTGGAGGGTGGCACTGGTGGAGGGTGGCACTGGTAGAGGGTGGCACTGGTGGAGGGTGGCACTGGTGGAGGGCGGCACTGGTAAAGGGTGGCACTGATGGAGGGTGGCACTGGTGGAGGGCCGCACTGATGGAGAATGGCACTGGTGGAAGGTGGCATTGGTGGAGGGTGGTACTGATGGAGGGTGGCACTGGTGGAGGGTGGCACTGGTAAAGGGTGGCACTGGTGGAGGGTGGCACTGGTGGAGGGCGGTACTGGTAAAGGGTGGCACTGATGGAGGGTGGCACTGGTGGAGGGCGGCACTGATGGAGGATGGCACTGGTGGAAGGTGGCATTGGTGGAGGGTAGCACTGATGGAGGGTGGCACTGGTGGAGGGCGGCACTGGTAAAGGGTGGCACTGATGGAGGGTGGCACTGGTGGAGGGCGGCACTGATGGAGGATGGCACTGGTGGAAGGTGGCATTGGTGGAGGGCGGTACTGGTAAAGGGTGGCACTGATGGAGGGTGGCACTGGTGGAGGGCGGCACTGGTAAAGGGTGGCACTGGTGGAGGGCGGCACTGATGGAGGATGGCACTGGTGGAAGGTGGCATTGGTGGAGGGTGGTACTGATGGAGGGTGGCACTGGTGGAGGGTGGCACTGGTAAAGGGTGGTACTGGTGGAGGGCGGCACTGGTGGAGGGAGGTACTGGTGGAGGGCAGCACTGGTGAAGGGTGGCACTGGTGAAGGGTGACACTGGTGGAGAGCGGCACTGGTGAAGGGCGGCACTGGTGGAGGGTGGCACTGGTGAAGGGCGGCACTGGTGGAGGGTGGCACTGGTGAAGGGTGGCACTGAAGGGTGGCACTGGTGGAGGGTGGCACTGGTGAAGGGTGGCACTGAAGGGTGGCACTGGTGGAGGGCGGTACTGGTAGAGAGAGGAACTTGTGGACACACAACGAAGAAGGAAAGAAGAGATGAAGATAAAGATGGAGTGAGGGAGAGACAGAGTTAATTAACACTTGACTGGGGTAGAACTGGTGGTACAACGGACCGGTACGTGGCGGTACTGTACCCTGTGTACCTTCCTTGGAGCTCTGTACCTGTAACCACCTGTTCATTACCTCACCTGAGCAAAACGTAATTAATTCAGGTGTCTTAATTGCTCTATGCCCCCTAATATTCAATATACTCTAATTATGACTGTAACTCAACCAGGTGTAAATTACAGGACTGTAACTCAACCAGGTGTAAATTACAGGACTGTAACTCAAGTAGATGTAAACTACAGGACAGTAACTCAAGCAGGTGTAAATTATAGGACTGTAACTCAACCAGGTGTGAATTACAGGTCTGTAACTCAACCAAGTGTGAATTACAGGTCTGTAACTCAACCAAGTGTGAATTACAGGTCTGTAACTCAACCAAGTGTGAATTACAGGTCTGTAACTCAACCAGGTGTGAATTACAGGTCTGTAACTTAACCAGGTGTGAATTACAGGTCTGTAACTTAACCAGGTGTGAATTACAGGTCTGTAACTCAACCAGGTGTGAATTACAGGTCTGTAACTCAACCAGGTGTGAATTACAGGTCTGTAACTTAACCAGGTGTGAATTACAGGTCTGTAACTTAACCAGGTGTGAATTACAGGTCTGTAACTCAACCAAGTGTGAATTACAGGTCTGTAACTTAACCAAGTGTGAATTACAGGTCTGTAACTTAACCAGGTGTGAATTACAGGTTTGTACTTCGTTAATTAGTGTCAGTGTTATTATACCTGCTCGTTAACACCTGGCTTCCTGTAATGGTCTTGTTTTGTATGGGTGATATTTACTGTGTATTATTATCACACACACACACACACACACACACACACACACACACACACACACACACACACAGATGAACTTGGAACATAAACTTAACTACGTGCCTCTCTCTCTCTCTCTCTCTCTCTCTCTCTCTCTCTCTCTCTCTCTCTCTCTCCTTTCATTTCTAGCTTCTTATCTTTCCGTCTCACACCTCCCTACTTCCCTTCTTTCTTATCTCCCTCCCTCTCTTCCCTGTTCGTTAATACCCTCCCCCCCTCCCCAGAGGTCGTCCGATTATTGTTTGAATTGTAATAATTTTTCTAAGTGGCGTAAATGACGTAAACTTAAATTATCACACGATCCAAATAATCCCTGACAATTATCAAGGGATATTCAACATACAAATTACCTGAATTATCAACATCTACAGAATAATTCCAAGATGCGAAATTATCATAAATATCAACAAAATAATTTCAAAAGAAGACTAAACACACCACGAAATTATCACCAATTATCACCAATTATCACACAATAATTCCAACCAACACACAGTAACTACCTATAAGTGCAGTCAAGCTTTTTATACATCACAGCCGGGGTAAATTTTTGGACCCGAGACACCAAACAGGAGGATGATGATGATGATGATAATGATGATGATGATGATGAGGGCTCGAACCATTGTCCTCAGGTGTGTGAGTCGAGTGGAAAAAGAGCAACACAAAATGCTACATCAATAACACCCAATTATGATGACTTTATATAACAAATGGTGGGGTATTGTGATGTGTGGGGGGTGTGGGGGGGGGGTGGAGGGGAGAGAGGAGGGGGTTTGGAGAGTGAGAGGGAAAAGGGGGGTGGGAGGGGGGGTGGAGATGGAGGGAGAGGAGGGGGAAGGAGGGGAGGTGTGTAAAGGCGATGCGTTACAGTGAATTAAATTTCAGTTGGTACAAAATCAACAATACTGTAATTGTGTGGCGTCTAGGAGAGAGAGAGAGAGAGAGAGAGAGAGAGAGAGAGAGAGAGAGAGAGAGAGAGAGAGAGAGACTATCTCACACACACACACACACACACACACACACACACACACACACACACCATGTAAGCGCTCTACACATTGACCCTCTCGGCTCTGTCAGTTTGGTGAGTAGCTTCTGCACCATCCTTGACACCGGCTCCTACTACCACCGGCGATCCCTCGTCCGCGAATTGCTGTTCGACACCACAACCGCATCCAGCCCATACGAGCACGAACTGATCGCTATAAGAACAGCCCAGTCCCAACCAGTGTAAAAATTATCAACAACTCGTAATCAACCAGTGTATTCACTCCAGGTAAATCTTACCTTTTTGCACTGACTATGTTGAAATGCCCTGTAGTATGACCTTCTCCCCACCTAGTTATTATATATCATATTTGAATCACTTATGTTACTTGTATATTATTTGTCACCCAAGTGACCCATTCCCCAATTATGTAACTGTATATTTTCAGCCTTCCGTCAACCATACTCTTTCAATAAACCGTTAATTATTATTATTATTAATACACACATACTGTACACACTTCGTCTCCAGCCTTCGTAGGGTAAGGACGTCGGTGCTGCCCATGGAGACAGCTGCCAGCCCGGTCTGTTGGCCCTTCCCCTTCCCCATCTCCTCCTCCCATCTGGATTTATCAACATCCTCCCACCAACAGTATAGTGCAAAGATTGACCATCAACCCACAAGTGATATACAAAAGTGACAATTTCAACTTGAAAGGAAGAAACAACTGTTTGAGTGACAATCAAGTGCTTAGCAGTCAATGTTGACCTGACACACCCAAGGTCGGCCATACACTCACCACCACGAAACACTATGAGCCAAGAATCTCTCCAAACTACACCAGGAGAGAAATGAGAACTCCCTACTCAGCCCAGGTGAGGAACTATGAATTCCTAACTACATCGCATGAGGAACAAGAACCATCTCCAACACCCTGTGTGAGCTGGAGGACCTACCCGGACCACGTGGTACATCTGCAGCGGTCGTGAGGTAGCGGCTAACAGCCAGGCTTGGTTCCGACATCAGGTCACAAGAACGTCTATAGACCAGCTCCCACAGTACCAGATCTAAGGTTAATCTATATGTTGACTCTGTTTCTTATGTTTTTGTATTGAAAGAGTTATCGCCGTTGGCTTCAGCTACAGTGCTGGCGTGTGCTGCCATTAAATCTTTCGACCTGTGACCTCGCCAGATGTAGAAGTGTTTACAGACAAGTCCTGGTTCTGCTGAGTGGCCTGTCTTCGACTGTGGCGGTGCTGCTCGCCCCGCCATGAGACAGATCGCCCTCTCTAGTGATGCTGTGAAGACCAGCCTTCTGCTCGCACTGGTGAACACCGACTCACATAAGAACATAAGAATGGAGAAACTGCAGCAGGCATATTGGCCTATATTGGGCAGTCCCGTTTACACCCAACCCCTATTGCTCATATAAGCATCCAAACTATGTTTGAAGCTATTCAGTGTATTCGAGTTAATGATAATGTTTGGTAACTTGTTCTACTCATCCACTACTCTGTGTCCAAACCAATGTCTACCTATTTCACGCCTAAATCTAAATTTGTCTAATTTAAAACCATTGCTACGAGTTCGCTCCTGGTTGGATAGTTTGAGTACCTTTGTAATGTCCCCTTTGTTGAACCCTGACTTCCACTTATACACCTCTATCATGTCGCCCCTCACTCTACGTCTCTCGAGGGAGTGCAAATTAAGATGCTTTAACCTGTCTCTGTACTCAAGGTTCCTAATGCCCGGGATTAGTCTTGTCATTCTCCTCTGAATTCTTTCCAATGATTCTATATCCATTCTGTAATACAGTGACCAGAACTGAACTGCGTAATCCAGGTGTGGTCTCACAAGCGCAAGATACAGTTTTAGGATGACCTCGCTAGTCTTGTAACTAACACTCCTTTGTATGAACCCAAGTACTTTATTAGCCTTGTTACGAGCAAAAACACATTGTTTACTTGGCTTAAGGTTCCTACTTATCATTACTCCTAAATCTCTCTCGCAGTCGGATTTCTCTATGGCATCGTTGTTCATCTGGTATCTGGTTTCCCTGTTTACATCTCCTATACTGAGTACTTTACATTTGTCCACGTTGAATTTCATCTGCCATTTTTCAGACCATTCGAAAAATTTGTTTAGATCTTCCTGTAGTTTTGCGGAGTCCTCGTCAGATTTAATAACACGTCCTATTTTAGTGTCATCAGCAAATTTACTTATGTTGCTGTCTATGCTGAGCCTTGGGGAACTCCACTAGTGACGTTGCTCCAATGCAATCCTGTCCGAGAATTTGTGCCGAGACAATTTACGCAGGACTGTTGTCTTTTGGAACACCATACTGATCTGCAGTGACCCGCACTTGTAAGTACAGCCTAAGTGATGACATACCCCTCGGTACTGAAATATTGTTGAGTAATTATGCCTACTCGTTTCTGCCTAACCTGGAGTAATAAGACAATGCAGAATGAAGCGAAGCTAAGATTAATTGAGTTATGAACCTTGTGTTATGTCACAATGTTTAATAAATTGTAATTAAGATGAAATTCTGTGAGACTAACTAATTATGTATCAGATGATTCACCATGTAATATTATGAACATTTCCTCTGCAGGTTTTGACCACATCAATAAATATTGAATGCGTCAAAAACTTACAAGTGCGGGTCAACGCAGATCAGTATGGTGTTCCAAGAGACAACAGTCCTGCGTAAATTGTCTCAGCACAAATTCTTGGACAGGATTGTGAGTCGGTGTTCACCAGTGCGAGCAGAAGGCTGGTCTTCACAGCATCACTAGAGAGGGCGATCTGTCTCATGGCGGGGTGAGCAGCACCGCCACCAGTCGAAGACAGGCCACTCAGCAGAACCAGGACTTGTCTGTAAACACTTCTACATCTGGCGAGGTCACAGGTCGAAAGATTTAATGGCATCACACGCCAGCACTGTAGCTGCTGAGGGCGCCTGTGGTAGAGCGGTGGCCGGTGGAAAGTTGTTTGGACACACTTCCTAGCCCCCTTGGTCCCTGTTCACCTAACAGTAATGTAGGTACCTGTTGTAAATCGAAAAGTTGCGAATTCGTATTCAGTGAAAGTTGTTGGAGCTTCCAATAACTTACTGACAAAAACCTATGACCCTTCAGGCTTCTACGCCCTTGACAAAAAAACCTATGACCCATCAGGCATCTACGCCCTTAACTCATGAGACATAAAGGCAAGCATGAACTTAGCATGCTTCCCAGATGGGAGCTGTAAGAACTTCTGCGCTTAACCTTGCACAGGATGTAGGGGGGGTGCCCAATAAAAAAATATAAAAAAATGTAGCTGAAGCCAGCGGCGATAACAGAAAGCTTTTGTCAATCAAGTGACCCGCTCCCAGATTTCACCATATGTAACTTATCACCTCTGTTCATTGTATATTTTCAGCCTTCGGGCTGCCATGTTATCTTAATAAACCGTTAATTATTATTATTATTATTATTATTATTATTATTATTATTATTATTATTACATACATACATAGACACACACACACACTTAAATCATTATGCAAATTAAAAAAGGTAAAATAAATACAGAAAATTAATTACAAAAAGTCAATATAGGAAGGAAGGAAGGAAGGAAGGAAGGAAGGAGAGATAATGGTGCATTATACTGCACCACTAATAACACTCTCCTTGCCACTACCCCTTGTTACTACCCCCTGATATAACTGGTGGTTCAGAGGGGTAGTGGTAGAGACTGAGTTGTCTATCTCCCCTTAGTCAAGAGAGGTCAATGTCTGCCCCGCCCGCCCTGCCCCGTCCCGACCTTCCCCACCCCACCCCTCCCCGCCCCGTCCAGACCCGACCCGCCCCGTCCCACCCTTTTCCCACGCACAACCTGTTGGTGCCAGGATAGGAGGAGGAAGAGGAGGAGGTGAGGAAGGAATCCGAGGAACCCCACTCTCGCCCCCCGCACTCCTCCTCCCGGCCTTAGTGTGGTGGTGGAAAGGAAGGAGGAGGTATGGTGGGAGGGAGGTATGGTAGGAGTGAGGGAGGGAGTTTGGTGGAGGGAGGTATGTGGGAGGAGGTATGGTAGTGAGGGAGGGAGTTATGGTGGGAGGGAGGTATGGTGGGGGGGTATGGTAGGAGTGAGGGGGAGGTATGTGGAGGGGGTATGGGGGAGGGGTAGGTAGGAGTGAGGGAGGGAGGTATGGTGGGAGGGAGGTATGGTGGGAGGGAAGGAGGGAGTTATGGTAGGAGGGAGTTATGGTAGGAGGGAGGTATGGTGGGAGGGAAGGAGGGATTGTTTTTTTATTTTGCCACTTACAGCGGCTACTTTATTGTGCACCCCACACTCATCCTGTGAGCGTTAGCGCAAAAGGATTACAGAGTAGAGTTTACAACGGGTCATAATAATTAACCCCCGTGGTCAGGATATTATGGCACTGAATGTTACACAGTATTTCAATTACATTCTTTGTTTAGTTCTATACATAAAGGGTAACTTATTCACAAATGCGTGAGTACAGGCGTGTGAGGCAGTATGTCTGGCCGCACACTTTGTTATTCACATTTACGTGGGAGGTATTCAAGCACATTGTGTGTTTGGTTCTATACATGAGATGATATAGTTAATAAGTGCAAAAAAGTGGATACAATCTTAATATGTCGGCTATCTTGCCAATAGAGATGAAGTGTTGTGCCATTTCACACACAGTGTGCTTGGACCTGTCCCTAAAAGGTTCTATCTTCACACAGTCGAGGACGTAGTGTTCAAGTGTGTGGCCATATGTATGGCCACACACTTTACATTTAGTTTTGTTTACATCTGCTTGAGGAACATACTGCCAAAGGTACTTATATCCTAACCTTAATCTAGCGGTTACAACGTCTTGTAATCTAGTGATCTTGTTACTTGCTCCATATACATGCTTCACTTGATACATCTCATCATGGTAACCTATGGATCGACTCGTGCCTGTTTGCACTTGTCTACTTGCGTCAAACTCATCAATAAGTTCTTTCCTAATTACAGTTTTAAGGGTTCTTTTTGACAGACCCAAATTGTATTCAACGGTGTCTTTGTTAGACGCGAGTTTGGCGAGGGCATCAACTCTGTCATGTTTTATGAGGCCTATGTTTGACCCTGACACCCCGGTCAACAAGGCACGCATATTTGTGTCTGGCTTCAGAGACAAGAGCGTGACAACCTGAGTCGAGGGTACCAAGGGCAAGTAGTGAGGATAGAGAGTCAGTGATGATGAGACTGTCAGTAACAGTGGTTTCAATGGATTTAATAGCTGTGAGTATGGCAACTACATCAGTTTGTAGAGTGGATGCCCAGTTGTTAATTCTAACTCCTTTCTCAATTGTATTACCGTCAGGTTGAGTCACAACAATAGCACTTCCAGCCCTCCCACAGGCGGTGTTTAGAGACCCATCAGTGTAGATGGTCTGTGTGATATTATCATCAGTCTGTACAGTGTGTATGTGTTCAAGAGCTCTCACTTTGGCAGTGTGTTGGAGATAAATACTTTGTATAATTAATTTTTTAGGAGGATGCGTCGGTATTGGAGGGAGGTATGGTGGGAGGGAGGTATGGTAGGAGTGAGGGAGGGAGGGAGGTATGGTAGAAGGGAGGGAGGGAGGTATGGTAGGAGTGAGGGAGGGAGGGAGGTATGGTAGAAGGGAGGGAAGGAGGTATGGTGGGAGGGAGGAGGGAGGGAGGGAGGTATGGTAGGAGTGAGGGAGGGAGGGGGTATGGTAGAAGGGAGGGAGGAAGGTATGGTGGGAGGGAGGGAGGTATGGTAGGAGTGAGGGAGGGAGAGAGGTATGGTAGAAGGGAGGGAGGGAGGTATGGTGGGAGGGAGGTATGGTGGAGGGAGGTAGGGGGAGGAGGTATGGTAGGAGGGAGAGGAGGGGGAAGGTATGGTAGAGGGAGGGAGGGGAGGTATGGTAGAGGGAGGGAGGGAGTAAGGTGGGAGGGAGGGAGGGAGGTATGGTGGGAGGAGGGAGGGAGGGAGGTATGGTAGGAGGGAAGGAGGAAGGTATGGTAGAAGGGAGGGAGGAAGGTATGGTGGGAGGGAGGTATGGAGGGAGGGAGGTACGGTGGGAGGGAGGGAGAGAGGTAAGGTGGGAGGGAGGGAGGGAGGTATGGTAGGAGGGAGGGAGGTATGGTGGGAGGGAGGGAGGGAGGGAGGTAAGGTGGAGGGAGGTATGGTAGGAGTGAGGAAGGGAGGTATGGTTGGAGGGAGGCATGGTAGGAGTGAGGGAGGGAGGGAGGTATGGTGGGATGGAGGGAGGTATGGTGGGAGGGAGGTATGGTAGTAGGGAGGGAGGGAGGTATGGTGGAGGGAGGAGGTAGGAGGGAGGGAGGAGGGAGGTATGGTAGGAGGGAGGGAGGGAGGTATGGTAGGATGAGGGAGGGAGGTATTGTGGAGGGAGGATGGTAGGAGTGAGGGAGGGAGGAGGGAGGTATGGTAGAGGGAGGGAGGGAGGTAGGTAGGAGTGAGGGAGGGAGGGAGGTATGGTAGAGGGAGGGAGGAGGGGTGGAGGGAGGTATGGAGGGAGGGAGGGAGGTATGGTAGGAGTGAGGAGGGAGGGAGGGTAGAGGAGGGAGGAGGTAGGGGGGAGGGAGGGAGGTATGGTAGGAGTGAGGGAGGGAGAGAGGTATGGTAGAAGGGAAGGAGGGAGGTATGGTGGAGGGAGGGATGGGAGGGAGGTATGGTAGGAGGGAGGGAGGGAGGTATGGTAGGGGAGGGAGGGAGGGAGGTATGGTAGAAGGGAGGGAGGGATGTAGGTGGGAGGGAGGAGGGAGGTATGTGGGAGGGAGGGAGGGCGAGGGTAGGTAGGAGGGAGGGAGGGGAAGGTATGGTAGAGGGAGGGAGGAGGTATGGTGGGAGGGAGGTATGGTAGGAGTGAGGGAGGTAAGGTGGGAGGGAGGGAGAGAGGTAAGGTGGGAGGGAGGGAGGTATGGTAGGAGGGAGGGAGGGAGGTATGGTAGGAGTGAGGGAGGGAGGTATGGTGGGAGGGAGGTATGGTAGAGGAGGGAGGGAGGGAGGTATGTAGAGGGAGGGAGGAGGGTATGGTAGGAGGGAGGGAGGGGGAGGTATGGTAGAGGGAGGGAAGGAGGTATGGTGGGAGGGAGGTATGGAGGGAGGGAGGGAGGTATGGTGGAGGAGGGAGGGAGGGTATGTAGAGGGAGGGAGGAGGTATGGTAGGGAGGGAGGGAGGATGGTGTGAGGGAGGGAGGAGGTATGGTAGAAGGGAGGGAGGGAGGTATGGTGGGAGGGAGGTATGGTGGGAGGGAGGTATGGTGGGAGGGAGGTATGGTGGGAGTGAGAGAGAGAGAGAGGGAGGGAGGTATGGTAGGAGTGAGGGAGGGAGGGAGGTATGGTAGAAGGGAGGGAGGGATGTAAGGTGGGAGGGAGGGAGGGAGGTATGGTGGGAGGGAGGGAGGGAGGTATGGTAGGAGGGAAGGAGGAAGGTATGGTAGAAGGGAGGGAGGAAGGTATGGTGGGAGGGAGGTATGGTAGGAGTGAGGGAGGTAAGGTGGGAGGGAGGGAGAGAGGTAAGGTGGGAGGGAGGGAGGGAGGTATGGTAGGAGTGAGGGAGGGAGGTATGGTGGGAGGGAGGGAGGGAGGGAGGGAGGTATGGTGGGAGGGAGGTATGGTAGGAGTGAGGAAGGGAGGTATGGTGGGAGGGAGGCATGGTAGGAGTGAGGGAGGGAGGGAGGTATGGTGGGAGGGAGGGAGGTATGGTGGGAGGGAGGTATGGTAGAAGGGAGGGAGGGAGGTATGGTGGGAGGGAGGCATGGTAGGAGTGAGGGAGGGAGGGAGGTATGGTAGGAGGGAGGGAGGGAGGTATGGTAGGAGTGAGGGAGGGAGGTATGGTGGGAGGGAGGCATGGTAGGAGTGAGGGAGGGAGGGAGGAGGTATGGTAGGAGGGAGGGAGGGAGGTATGGTGAGAGGGAGGGAGGGAGGTATGGTAGGAGTGAGGGAGGGAGGTATGGTGGGAGGGAGGTATGGTAGGAGTGAGGGAGAGAGGCATGGTAGGAGGGAGGGAGGGAGGGAGGGAGGTAAGGTGGGAGGGAGGTATGGTAGGAGTGAGGGAGGGAGGTATGGTAGGAGTGAGGGAGGGAGGTATGGTGGGAGGGAGGTATGATAGGAGTGAGGGAGAGAGGTATGGTAGGAGGGAGGGAGGGAGGTATTGGTAGGAGGGAGGGAGGGAGGTATGGTAGGAGGGAGGGAGGGAGGTATGGTGGAAGGGAGGGAGGGAGATATGGTGGGAGGGAGGTATGGTAGGAGTGACTTGGGAGGGAGGTATGGTAGGAGGGAGGGAGGGAGGTATGGTAGGAGTGAGGGAAGGAGGTATGGTAGGAGTGAGGGAGGGAGGTATGGTAGGAGTGAACTAGGGAGGTATGGTAGAAGGGAGGGAGGGAGATATGGTGGGAGGGAGGTATGGTAGGAGTGAGGGAGGGAGGGAGGTATGGTAGGAGGGAGGGAGGGAGGTATGGTGGGAGGGAGGCATGGTAGGAGTGAGGGAGGGAGGTATGGTAGGAGTGAACTAGGGAGGTATGGTAGAAGGGAGGGAGGGAGATATGGTGGGAGGGAGGTATGGTAGGACTGAGGGAGGGAGATATGGTAGGAGGGAGGGAGGTATGGTAGGAGTGAGGGAGGGAGGTATGGTAGGAGGGAGGGAGGGAGGTATGGTAGGAGTGAGGGAAGGAGGTAGGGTAGGAGTGAGGGAGGGAGGTAAGGTGGGAGGGAGGTATGGTAGGAGTGAGGGAGGGAGGTATGGTAGGAGGGAGGGAGGGAGGTATGGTGGGAGGGAGGTATGGTAGGAGTGAGGGAGGGAGGGAGGGAGGTATGGTGGGAGGGAGGTATGGTGGGAGAAAGGGAGGGAGAGAGGGAGCAGACAGTGATGTTAGGCCTGTTTCGTCCCTCCAAGAAGGGAGAGGAATTTGAGGGGATGTGGGGGAGAGGGAAGGGGAAAGAGGGAAGTGGTAGGGAGGTGAGAGGGAGAGGCAGGAAGTTGGATGGAGGGGAAGGAGTGTGAAGAAAGGGGATGGAGAGTGAGGGAAGGGGAAAGGAGGGAGTGAGGAGAGGGGGAAGAGGAACGAAGGTGAGGGGAAACTTAAGTGTTGGGAAAGGACGAATCACCAGTTATACTCTACTGAGAGAGAGAGAGAGAGAGAGAGAGAGAGAGAGAGAGAGAGAGAGAGAGTCACTTCCTTACCTTTACTCAACTTCGACCAAGGCGAAGGGAGGGAGGGAGGGACCACCTTCCCTCCTCAGCCCTCCAGCTGTCTGCTGTCGAGGATTACCTTCGTAATCTCCTCGTTCTTCTGACACTTCCCCTCCCTCCCTCACTCCTAGCCTCCCTCACTCCTACCCTCCCTCACTCCTAGCCTCCCTCACTCCTACCCTCCTTCACTCCTACCCTCCCTCACTCCTACCCTCCCTCACTCCTAGCCTCCCTCACTCCTACCCTCCTTCACTCCTACCCTCCCTCACTCCTACCCTCCCTCACTCCTAGCCTACCTCACTCCTAGCCTCCCTCACTCCTACCCTCCCTCACTCCTAGCCTACCTCACTCCTACCCTCCCTCACTCCTAGCCTACCTCACTCCTACCCTCCTTCACTCCTACCCTCCCTCACTCCTACCCTCCCTCACTCCTAGCCTACCTCACTCCTACCCTCCCTCACTCCTACCCTCCTTCACTCCTACCCTCCCTCACTCCTAGCCTACCTCACTCCTAGCCTCCCTCACTCCTACCCTCCCTCAATCCTAGCCTCCCTCACTCCTACCCTCCCTCAATCCTAGCCTCCCTCACTCCTACCCTCCCTCACTCCTACCCTCCCTCACTCCTAGCCTACCTCACTCTTACCCTCCTTCACTCCTAGCCTCCCTCAATCCTAGCCTCCCTCACTCCTACCCTCCCTCAATCCTAGCTTCCCTCACTCCTACCCTCCCTCACTCCTACCCTCCCTCACTCCTACCCTCCCTCAATCCTAGCTTCCCTCACTCCTACCCTCCCTCACTCCTACCCTCCCTTACTCCTACCCTCCCTCACTCCTAGCCTCCCTCAATCCTAGCCTCCCTCAATCCTAGCCTCCTAGCCTCCCTCACTCCTAGCCTCCCTCACTCCTAGCCTCCCTCACTCCTAGCCTCCCTTACTCCTACCCTCCCTCACTCCTACCCTCCCTCACTCCTACCCTCCCTCACTCCTAGCCTCCCTCACTCCTAGCCTCCCTCACTCCTAGCCTCCCTCACTCCTACCCTCCCTCACTCCTACCCTCCCTCACTCCTACCCTCCCTCACTCCTACCCTCCCACACTCCTACCCTCCCTCACTTCTAGCCTCCCTCACTCCCACCCTCCCTCACTCCTACCCTCCCTCACTCCTACCCTCCCTCACTCCTACCCTCCCTCACTCCTACCCTCCCTCACTCCTACCCTCCCTCACTTCTAGCCTCCCTCACTCCCACCCTCCCTCACTCCTACCCTCCCTCACTCCTACCCTCCCTCACTCCTACCCTCCCTCACTCCTAGCTTCCCTCACTCCTACCCTCCCTCACTCCTACCCTCCCTCACTCCTACCCTCCCTCACTCCTACCCTCCCTCACTCCTACCCTCCCTCACTCCCACCCTCCCTCACTCCTACCCTCCCTCACTCCTACCCTCCCTCACTCCTACCCTCCCTAACTCCTAGCTTCCCTCACTCCTACCCTCCCTCACTCCTACCCTCCCTCACTCCTACCCTCCCTCACTCCCACCCTCCCTCACTCCCACCCTCCCTCACTCCTACCCTCCCTCACTCCTACCCTCCCTCACTCCTACCCTCCCTCACTCCTACCTCCCTCACTCCCACCCTCCCTCACTCCACCCTCCCTCACTCCTACCCTCCCTCACTCCTACCCTCCCTCACTCCTACCCTCCCTCACTCCTACCCTCCCTCACTCCTACCCTCCCTCACTCCTACCCTCCCTCACTCCTACCCTCCCTCACTCCCACCCTCCCTCACTCCCACCCTCCCTCACTCCTACCCTCCCTCACTCCTAGCCTCCCTCACTCCTACCCTCCCTCACTCCTACCCTCCCTCACTCCTACCCTCCCTCACTCCTACCCTCCCTCACTCCTACCCTCCTACTCCTACCCTCCCTCACTCCTACCCTCCCTCACTCCTACCCTCCCTCACTCCTACCCTCCCTCACTCCTACCCTCCCTCACTCCTACCCTCCCTCACTCCTACCCTCCCTCACTCCTACCCTCCCTCACTCCCACCCTCCCTCACTCCTACCCTCCCTCACTCCTACCCTCCCTCACTCCTCAAGTGTCCAAGTCTCAATTTAACCCACAAATCACTTCTCAAATTATCAAACAGAGAGAGACAAGCAGACAGAGAGAGACAGGCAGACAGAGACAGGCAGACAGAGAGAGACAGGCAGACAGAGAGAGACAGGCAGACAGAGACAGGCAGACAGAGAGAGACAGGCAGACAGAGAGAGACAGGCAGACAGAGAGAGACAGGCAGACAGAGACAGGCAGACAGAGAGAGACAGGCAGACAGAGACAGGCAGACAGAGAGAGACAGGCAGACAGAGACAGGCAGACAGAGAGAGACAAGCAGACAGAGACAGGCAGACAGAGAGAGACAGGCAGACAGAGAGAGACAGGCAGACAGAGACAGGCAGACAGAGAGAGACAGACAGACAGAGACAAGCAGACAGAGAGAGACAAGCAGACAGAGAGAGACAGGCAGACAGAGACAGGCAGACAGAGAGAGACAGGCAGACAGAGAGAGACAGGCAGACAGAGACAGGCAGACAGAGAGAGAGAGACAAGCAGACAGAGAGAGACAGGCAGACAGAGACAGGCAGACAGAGAGAGACAAGCAGACAGAGAGAGACAAGCAGACAGAGACAGGCAGACAGACAGAGACAGGCAGACAGAGAGAGACAGGCAGACAGAGAGAGACAAGCAGACAGAGACAGGCAGACAGAGACAGGCAGACAGAGAGAGACAAGCAGACAGAGACAGGCAGACAGAGAGAGACAAGCAGACAGAGACAGGCAGACAGACAGAGAGAGACAGGCAGACAGAGAGAGACAGGCAGACAGAGACAGGCAGACAGAGAGAGACAAGCAGACAGAGACAGGCAGACAGAGAGAGACAAGCAGACAGAGACAGGCAGACAGAGACAGGCAGACAGAGACAGGCAGACAGAGAGAGACAAGCAGACAGAGACAGGCAGACAGAGACAGGCAGACAGAGAGAGACAGGCAGACAGAGAGAGACAAGCAGACAGAGACAGGCAGACAGAGACAGGCAGACAGAGAGAGACAAGCAGACAGAGACAGGCAGACAGAGACAGGCAGACAGAGAGAGACAGGCAGACAGAGACAGGCAGACAGACAGCAGAAGAGAGACAGCAGACAGAGACAGGCAGACAGAGACAAGCAGACAGAGACAGGCAGACAGAGAGAGACAAGCAGACAGAGACAGGCAGACAGAGACAGACAGCAGACAGAGACAAGCAGACAGAGACAGGCAGACAGAGAGAGACAAGCAGACAGAGACAGGCAGACAGAGACAGCAGACAGAGAGACAGTCAGACAGACAGGCAGACAGAGACAAGCAGTCAGACAGAGACAGCAGACAGAGACAGCCAGACAGAGAGAGACCTCCAGACAGAGACAGCAGACAGAGACAGGCAGACAGAGAGAGACAAGCAGACAGAGACAGCAGACAGAGAGAGACAAGCAGACAGAGACAGGCAGACAGAGAGAGACAAGCAGACAGAGACAGGCAGACAGAGACAGGCAGACAGAGAGAGACAAGCAGACAGAGAGAGACAAGCAGACAGAGACAGGCAGACAGAGAGAGACAAGCAGACAGAGACAGGCAGACAGAGACAGGCAGACAGACAGAGACAAGCAGACAGAGACAGGCAGACAGAGAGAGACAAGCAGACAGAGACAGGCAGACAGACAGAGACAAGCAGACAGAGACAGGCCGACAGACAGAGAGAGACAAGCAGACAGAGACAGGCCGACAGACAGAGAGAGACAAGCAGACAGAGACAGGCAGACAGAGAGAGACAAGCAGACAGAGACAGGCAGACAGAGACAGGCAGACAGACAGAGACAAGCAGACAGAGAGAGACAAGCAGACAGAGACAGGCAGACAGACAGAGACAGGCAGACAGAGAGAGACAAGCAGACAGAGACAGGCAGACAGACAGAGACAAGCAGACAGAGAGACAGGCAGACAGAGACAGGCAGAGAGACAGAGACAAGCAGACAGAGACAGGCAGACAGAGAGACAGGCAGACAGAGACAGGCAGACAGAAGACAGCAGACAGAGACAGCAGACAGACAGAGACAGCAGACAGAGAGACAGACAGACAGACAGAGACAGGCAGACAGAGACATAGACAGGCAGACAGAGACAGGCAGACAGACAGAGACAGGCAGACAGAGAGACAGACAGACAGACAGAGACAGGCAGACAGACAGAGACAAGCAGACAGAGAGAGACAAGCAGACAGAGACAGGCAGACAGACAGAGACAAGCAGACAGAGAGAGACAAGCAGACAGAGACAGGCAGACAGACAGAGACAAGCAGACAGAGAGAGACAAGCAGACAGAGACAGGCAGACAGACAGAGACAAGCAGACAGACAGGCCGACAGAGAGAGACAGGCAGACAGACAGAGACAAGCAGACAGAGACAGGCAGACAGAGACAGGCAGACAGAGAGAGACAAGCAGACAGAGACAGGCAGACAGACAGAGACAAGCAGACAGAGAGAGACAAGCAGACAGAGACAGGCAGACAGACAGAGACAAGCAGACAGAGACAGGCAGACAGAGACAGGCAGACAGAGAGACAGGCAGACAGAGACAGGCAGACAGATAGACAGGCAGACAGAGACAGGCAGACAGACAGAGACAGGCAGACAGAGAGACAGACAGACAGACAGAGACAGGCAGACAGAGACAGGCAGACAGATAGACAGGCAGACAGAGACAGGCAGACAGACAGAGACAGGCAGACAGAGAGACAGACAGACAGACAGAGACAGGCAGACAGAGACAGGCAGACAGATAGACAGGCAGACAGAGACAGGCAGACAGACAAAGACAGGCAGAGAGACAGGCAGACAGAGAGACAGGCAGGCAGACAGACAGATAGACAGGCAGACAGACAGAGACAGACGGGAAGGCAGACACAGACAGACAGACAGACAGAGACAGGCAGACAGACACAGACAGACAGACAGACAGAGACAGGCAGACAGACAGAGACAGGCAGACAGAGACAGGCAGGCAGACAGAGACAGGCAGACAGACAGAGACAAGCAGACAGACAGAGACAAGCAGACAGACAGAGACAGGCAGACAGAGACAAGCAGACAGACAGAGACAGGCAGACAGATAGACAGACAGACAGATAGACAGGCAGACAGAGACAGGCAGACAGACAGAGACAGGCAGACAGACAGAGACAGACAGACAGATAGACAGGCAGACAGACAGAGACAGATAGACGTATTAAGAGCCATAGGACATTGAGATTAGGACATTAGATAGACGAACTATTAATTTTAATTGTGCTTCTATCTAATGTCCTAATCTCAATGTCCTATGGCTCTTAATACGTCTATCGTCTCCTGCTCCTGTCTGCCCGTCTATCTTGTCGTCTGTCCTCTGTCTCTCTGCCTGCCTCTGTGCTGTTCTGCCTGTCTCTGTCTGCCTGTCTATCTGTTCTGTCTGTCTATCTGTCTGCCTGTCTCTGTCTGTCTGTCTTGTCTCTGTCTGCTGTCTCTGTCTGTCTGCTTGTCTCTGTCTGTCTGCTTCGTCTCTGTCTGTCTGCCTGTTCTCTGTCTGCCTGCCTGTCTCTGTCTGCCTGTCTCTGTCTGTCTGCCTGTCTCTGTCTGTCTGACTGTCTGTGTCCTGTCTGCCTGTCTCTGTCTGTCCTGTCTGTCTGTGTCTGCCTTCCCGTCTGTCTCTGTCTGTCTGCCTGTCTCTCTGTCTGTCTGCCTGGCTGTCTCTCTGTCTGCCAGTCTCTCTGACTGTCTGTGTCTGTCTGCCTGTCTCTGTCTGCCTGTCTATCTGTCTGCCTGTCTCTGTCTGCATGTCTCTGTCTGAATGTCTGTCTCTCTGTCGCCTGTCTCTTCTGTCTGCATGTCTCCTGTCTGCTGTCTATCTGTCTGCCTGTCTCTGTCTGCCGTCCTCTGTCTGTCTGTCCTTCCGTCTGTCTGCCTGTCTCTGTCTGTCTGCCTGTCTCTGTCTGCCTGTCTATCTGTCTGCCTGTCTCTGTCTGCCTGCTCCTGTCTGCCGTCCTGTCTGTCCTGTCTCTGTCTGCTTGTCTTGTCTGTCTGCCTGTCCGTCTGTCTTGTCTCTCTCTCTGTCTCTGTCTGTCTGTCTGCCTGTCTCTGTCTGCTTGTTCTCTCCTGTCTGCCTGTCCTCTGTCTGCCTGTCTCTGTCTGCTTGTCTCTGTCTGTCTGCCTGCTCTCTCTGTCGGCTTCTGCTGCTTGTTCTGTCTGTCTCTTCTTCTGTTGCTTCTCGTCTGTTCGTCTTCTGTCCTGCCTTCTCTTTGTCTGCTTGTCTCTCGCTCTGTCTGCTTGTCTCTGTCTGTCTGCCTGTCTCTGTCTGCTTGTCTCTCCTGTCTGCTTGTCTCTCTGTCGTCCGCCTGTCTCGTCTGTCTGTCTGTTCTGCTGTCTGCCTGTCTCTGTCCTGTCTGCCTGTCTCCTTGTCTGTCTCGTCTGTCTGTCTGCTGTCTCTGTCTGCCTGTCCTCTCGTCTGT